>CM076541.1:104430084-104713111 GCA_038429875.1 Poecile montanus
TTTCCGCCACTTCCTTCCTTCCGCCACTTCCTTCCACCACTTCCTTCCTTCCGCCACTTCCTTCCTTCCTTCCTTCCTTCCTTCCTTCCTTCCTTCCTTCCTTCCTTCCTTCCTTCCTTCCTTCCTTCCTTCCTTCCTTCCTTCCTTCCTTCCTTCCTTCCTTCCTTCCTTCCTTCCTTCCTTCCTTCCTTCCTTCCTTCCTTCCTTCCTTCCTTCCTTCCTTCCTTCCTTCCGCCACTTCCTTCCTTCCTTCCGCCACTTCCTTCCTTCCTTCCGCCACTTCCTTCCTTCCTTCCTTCCTTCCTTCCTTCCATCCTTCCTTCCTTCCTTCCTTCCTTCCTTCCTTCCTTCCTTCCTTCCTTCCTTCCTTCCTTCCTTCCTTCCTTCCTTCCTTCCTTCCGCCACTTCCTTCCGCCACTTCCTTCCGCCACTTCCTTCCTTCCGCCACTTCCTTCCTTCCTTCCTTCCTTCCTTCCTTCCTTCCTTCCTTCCTTCCTTCCTTCCTTCCTTCCTTCCGCCACTTCCTTCCTTCCTTCCGCCACTTCCTTCCGCCACTTCCTTCCTTCCTTCCGCCACTTCCTTCCTTCCTTCCTTCCTTCCTTCTTCCGCCACTTCCTTCCTTCCTTCCGCCACTTCCTTCCGCCACTTCCTTCCTTCCTTCCGCCACTTCCTTCCTTCCTTCCGCCACTTCCTTCCTTCCTTCCGCCACTTCCTTCCTTCCTTCCTTCCTTCCTTCCTTCCGCCACTTCCTTCCTTCCTTCCTTCCTTCCTTCCTTCCTTCCTTCCTTCCTTCCTTCCTTCCTTCCTTCCTTCCTTCCTTCCTTCCTTCCTTCCTTCCTTCCTTCCTTCCTTCCTTCCTTCCTTCCTTCCTTCCTTCCTTCCTTCCTTCCTTCCTTCCTTCCTTCCTTCCTTCCTTCCTTCCTTCCTTCCTTCCGCCACTTCCGCCACTTCCGCCACTTCCGCCACTTCCGCCACTTCCGCCACTTCCGCCACTTCCGCCACTTCCGCCACTTCCTTCCGCCACTTCCTTCCGCCACTTCCTTCCGCCACTTCCTTCCGCCACTTCCTTCCGCCACTTCCTTCCGCCACTTCCTTCCTTCCTTCCTTCCTTCCTTCCTTCCTTCCTTCCTTCCTTCCTTCCTTCCTTCCTTCCTTCCTTCCTTCCTTCCTTCCTTCCTTCCTTCCTTCCTTCCTTCCTTCCTTCCGCCACTTCCTTCCGCCACTTCCTTCCTTCCGCCACTTCCTTCCTTCTTCCTTCCTTCCTTCCTTCCTTCCTTCCTTCCTTCCTTCCTTCCTTCCTTCCTTCCTTCCTTCCTTCCTTCCTTCCTTCCTTCCTTCCTTCCTTCCTTCCTTCCTTCCTTCCTTCCTTCCTTCCTTCCTTCCTTCCTTCCTTCCTTCCTTCCTTCCTTCTTCCTTCCTTCCTTCCTTCCTTCCTTCCTTCCTTCCTTCCTTCCTTCCTTCCTTCCGCCACTTCTTCCGCCACTTCCTTCCTTCCTTCCTTCCGCCACTTCCTTCCTTCCGCACTTCCTTCCTTCCTTCCTTCCTTCCTTCCTTCCTTCCTTCCTTCCTTCCCTTCCTTCCTTCCTTCCTTCCTTCCTTCCTTCCTTCCTTCCTTCTTCCTTCCTTCCTTCCTTCCTTCCTTCCTTCCTTCCTTCCTTCCTTCCTTCCTTCCTTCCTTCCTTCCTTCCTTCCTTCCTTCCTTCCTTCCTTCCTTCCTTCTTCCTTCCTTCCTTCCTTCCTTCCTTCCTTCCTTCCTTCCTTCCTTCCTTCCTTCCTTCCTTCCTTCTTCCTTCCTTCCTTCCTTCCTTCCATCCTTCCGCCACTTCCTTCCTTCCTTCCTTCCGCCACTTCCTTCCTTCCGCCACTTCCTTCCTTCCTTCCGCCACTTCCTTCCGCCACTTCCTTCCGCCACTTCCTTCCTTCCTTCCTTCCTTCCTTCCTTCCTTCCTTCCTTCCTTCCTTCCTTCCTTCCTTCCTTCCTTCCTTCCTTCCTTCCTTCCTTCCTTCCTTCCTTCCTTCCTTCCTTCCTTCCTTCCTTCCTTCCTTCCTTCCTTCCTTCCTTCCTTCCTCCTTCCTTCCTTCCTTCCGCCACTTCCTTCCGCCACTTCCTTCCGCCACTTCCTTCCTTCCTTCCGCCACTTCCTTCCGCCACTTCCTTCCGCCACTTCCTTCCTTCCTTCCACCACTTCCTTCCTTCCTTCCGCCACTTCCTTCTTCCTTCCTTCCTTCCTTCCTTCCTTCCTTCCTTCCTTCCTTCCTTCCTTCCTTCCTTCCTTCCTTCCTTCCTTCCTTCCTTCCTTCCTTCCTTCCTTCCTTCCTTCCTTCCTTCCTTCCTTCCTTCCTTCCTTCCTTCCTTCCTTCTTCCTTCCTTCCTTCTTCCTCCGCCACTTCCTTCCTTCCTTCCTTCCTTCCTTCCTTCCTTCCTTCCTTCCTTCCTTCCTTCCTTCCCTTCCTTCCTTCCTTCCTTCCTTCCTTCCTTCCTTCCTTCTTCCTTCCTTCCTTCCTTCCTTCCCTTCCTTCCTTCCTTCCTTCCTTCCTTCCTTCCTTCCTTCCTTCCTTCCTTCCTTCCTTCCTTCCTTCCTTCCTTCCTTCCGCCACTTCCTTCCTTCTTCCGCCACTTCCTTCCTTCCTTCCGCCACTTCCTTCCGCCACTTCCTTCCTCCTTCCGCCACTTCCTTCCGCCACTTCCTTCCGCCACTTCCTTCCTTCCTTCCGCCACTTCCTTCCTTCCTTCCGCCACTTCCTTCCTTCCTTCCTTCCTTCCTTCCTTCCTTCCTTCCTTCCTTCCTTCCTTCCTTCCTTCCTTCCTTCCTTCCTTCCTTCTTCCTTCCTTCCTTCCTTCCTTCCTTCCTTCCTTCCTTCCTTCCTTCCTTCCTTCCTTCCTTCCTTCCTTCCTTCCTTCCTTCCTTCCTTCCTTCCTTCCTTCCTTCCTTCTTCCTTCCTTCCTTCCTTCCTTCCTTCCGCCACTTCCTTCCTTCCGCCACTTCCTTCCTTCCGCCACTTCCTTCCTTCCGCCACTTCCTTCCTTCCTTCCTTCCTTCCGCCACTTCCTTCCTTCCTTCCTTCCTTCCTTCCTTCCTCCTTCCTTCCTTCCTTCCTTCCTTCCTTCCTTCCTTCCTTCCTTCCTTCCTTCCTTCCTTCCTTCCTTCCTTCCTTCCTTCCTTCCTTCCTTCCTTCCTTCCTTCCTTCCTTCCTTCCTTCCTTCCTTCCTTCCTTCCTTCCTTCCTTCCGCCACTTCCTTCCTTCCGCCACTTCCTTCCTTCCTTCCTTCCTTCCTTCCTTCCTTCCTTCCTTCCTTCCTTCCTTCCTTCCTTCCGCCACTTCCTTCCTTCCGCCACTTCCTTCCTTCCTTCCTTCCTTCCGCCACTTCCGCCACTTCCGCCACTTCCGCCACTTCCGCCACTTCCGCCACTTCCTTCCTTCCTTCCTTCCTTCCTTCCTTCCTTCCTTCCTTCCTTCCTTCCTTCCTTCCTTCTTCCTTCCTTCCTTCCTTCCTTCCTTCCTTCCTTCCTTCCTTCCTTCCTTCCTTCCTTCCTTCCTTCCTTCCTTCCTTCCTTCCTTCCTTCCTTCCTTCCTTCCTTCCTTCCTTCCGCCACTTCCTTCCGCCACTTCCTTCCGCCACTTCCTTCCGCCACTTCCTTCCGCCACTTCCTTCCGCCACTTCCTTCCGCCACTTCCTTCCGCCACTTCCTTCCTTCCGCCACTTCCTTCCTTCCGCCACTTCCTTCCTTCCGCCACTTCCTTCCTTCCTTCCTTCCTTCCTTCCTTCCTTCCTTCCTTCCTTCCTTCCTTCCTTCCTTCCTTCCTTCCTTCCTTCCTTCCTTCCTTCCTTCCTTCCTTCCTTCCTTCCTTCCTTCCTTCCTTCCTTCCTTCCTTCCTTCCTTCCGCCACTTCCTTCCGCCACTTCCTTCCGCCACTTCCTTCCGCCACTTCCTTCCGCCACTTCCTTCCTTCCTTCCTTCCTTCCTTCCTTCCTTCCTTCCTTCTCCTTCCTTCCTTCCTTCCTTCCTTCCTTCCTTCCTTCCTTCCTTCCTTCCTTCCTTCTTCCTTCCTTCCTTCCTTCCTTCCTTCCTTCCTTCCTTCCTTCCTTCCTCCTTCCTTCCTTCCTTCCTTCCTTCCTTCCTTCCTTCCTTCCTTCCTTCCTTCCTTCCTTCCTTCCTTCCTTCCTTCCTTCCTTCCTTCCTTCCTTCCTTCCTTCCTTCCTTCCTTCCTTCCTTCCTTCCTTCCTTCCTTCCGCCACTTCCTTCCTTCCTTCCGCCACTTCCTTCCTTCCGCCACTTCCTTCCTTCCGCCACTTCCTTCCTTCCTTCCTTCCTTCCTTCCTTCCTTCCTTCCTTCCTTCCTTCCTTCCTTCCGCCACTTCCTTCCTTCCTTCCTTCCTTCCTTCCTTCCTTCCTTCCTTCCTTCCTCCTTCCTTCCTTCCTTCCTTCCTTCCTTCCTTCCTTCCTTCCTTCCTTCCTTCCTTCCTTCCTTCCTTCCTTCCTTCCTTCCTTCCTTCCTTCCTTCCTTCCTTCCTTCCTTCCTTCCTTCCTTCCTTCCTTCCTTCCTTCCTTCCTTCCTTCCTTCCTTCCTTCCTTCCTTCCGCCACTTCCTTCCTTCCTTCCGCCACTTCCTTCCGCCACTTCCTTCCGCCACTTCCTTCCGCCACTTCCTTCCGCCACTTCCTTCCGCCACTTCCTTCCGCCACTTCCTTCCGCACTTCCTTCCTTCCTTCCTTCCTTCCTTCCTTCCGCCACTTCCTTCCTTCCTTCCTTCCTTCCTTCCTTCCTTCCTTCCTTCCTTCCTTCCTTCCTTCCTTCCTTCCTTCCTTCCTTCCTTCCTTCCTTCCTTCCTTCCTTCCTTCCTTCCTTCCTTCCTTCCTTCCTTCCTTCCTTCCTTCCTTCCTTCCTTCCTTCCTTCCTTCCTTCCTTCCTTCCTTCCTTCCTTCCTTCCTTCCTTCCGCCACTTCCTTCCTTCCTTCCGCCACTTCCTTCCTTCCTTCCGCCACTTCCTTCCTTCCTTCCGCCACTTCTTCCTTCCTTCCGCCACTTCCTTCCTTCCTTCCGCCACTTCCTTCCTTCCTTCCGCCACTTCCTTCCTTCCTTCCGCCACTTCCTTCCGCCACTTCCTTCCGCCACTTCCTTCCGCCACTTCCTTCCGCCACTTCCTTCCGCCACTTCCTTCCGCCACTTCCTTCCGCCACTTCCTTCCTCCACTTCCTTCCGCCACTTCCTTCCTTCCGCCACTTCCTTCCTTCCGCCACTTCCTTCCGCCATTCCTTCCGCCACTTCCTTCCTTCCTTCCTTCCTTCCTTCCTTCCTTCCGCCACTTCCTTCCTTCCGCCACTTCCTTCTTTCCTTCCTTCCTTCCTTCCTTCCTTCCTTCCTTCCTTCCTTCCTTCCTTCCTTCCTTCCTTCCTTCCTTCCTTCCTTCCTTCCTTCCTTCCTTCCTTCCTTCCTTCCTTCCTTCCTTCCTTCCTTCCTTCCTTCCTTCCTTCCTTCCTTCCTTCCTTCCTTCCTTCCTTCCTTCCTTCCTTCCTTCCTTCCGCCACTTCCTTCCTTCCTTCCTTCCTTCCGCCACTTCCTTCCTTCCGCCACTTCCTTCCTTCCTTCCTTCCTTCCTTCCTTCCTTCCTTCCTTCCTTCCTTCCTTCCTTCCTTCCTTCCTTCCTTCCTTCCTTCCGCCACTTCCTTCCTTCCGCCACTTCCTTCCTTCCTTCCTTCCTTCCTTCCTTCCTTCCTTCCTTCCTTCCTTCCTTCCTTCCTTCCTTCCTTCCTTCCTCCTTCCTTCCTACCTTCCTTCCTTCCTTCCTTCCTTCCTTCCTTCCTTCCTTCCTTCCTTCTTCCTTCCTTCCTTCCTTCCTTCCTTCCTTCCTTCCTTCCTTCCTTCCTTCCTTCCTTCCTTCCTTCCTTCCTTCCTTCCTTCCTTCCTTCCGCCACTTCCTTCCGCCACTTCCTTCCTTCCTTCCGCCACTTCCTTCCTTCCTTCCGCCACTTCCTCCTTCCTTCCGCCACTTCCTTCCTTCCTTCCGCCACTTCCTTCCTTCCTTCCTTCCTTCCTTCCGCCACTTCCTTCCTTCCTTCCTTCCTTCCTTCCTTCCTTCCTTCCTTCCTTCCTTCCTTCCTTCCTTCCTTCCTTCCTTCCTTCCTTCCTTCCTTCCTTCCTTCCTTCCTTCCTTCCTTCCTTCCTTCCTTCCTTCCTTCCTTCCTTCCTTCCTTCCTTCCTTCCGCCACTTCCTTCCGCCACTTCCTTCCTTCCTTCGCCACTTCCTTCCGCACTTCCTTCCTTCCGCCACTTCCTTCTTCCGCCACTTCCTTCCTTCCGCCACTTCCTTCCTTCCTTCCTTCCGCCACTTCCGCCACTTCCGCCACTTCCGCCACTTCCGCCACTTCCTTCCTTCCTTCCTTCCTTCCTTCCTTCCTTCCTTCCTTCCTTCCTTCCTTCCTTCCTTCCTTCCTTCCTCCTTCCTTCCTTCCTTCCTTCCTTCCTTCCTTCCTTCCTTCCATTCCTTCCTTCCTCCACTTCCTTCCTTCCTTCCTTCCTTCCTTCCTTCCATCCTTCCTTCCTTCCATCCTTCCTTCCTTCCTTCCTTCCTTCCTTCCTTCCTTCCTTCCTTCCTTCCTTCCTTCCTTCCTTCCTTCCTTCCTTCCTTCCTTCCTTCCTTCCTTCCTTCCTTCCTTCCTTCCTTCCTTCCTTCCTTCCTTCCGCCACTTCCTTCCTTCCTTCCGCCACTTCCTTCCGCCACTTCCTTCCGCCACTTCCTTCCGCCACTTCCTTCCGCCACTTCCTTCCTTCCGCCACTTCCTTCCTTCCTTCCTTCCTTCCTTCCGCCACTTCCTTCCTTCCTTCCTTCCTTCCTTCCTTCCTTCCTTCCTTCCTTCCTTCCTTCCTTCCTTCCTTCCTTCCTTCCTTCCTTCCTTCCTTCCTTCCTTCCTTCCTTCCTTCCTTCCTTCCTTCCTTCTTCCTTCCTTCCTTCCTTCCTTCCTTCCTTCCTTCCTTCCTTCCTTCCTTCCTTCCTTCCTTCCTTCCTTCCTTCCTTCCTTCCTTCCTTCCTCCTTCCTTCCTTCCTTCCTTCCTTCCTTCCTCCTTCCGCCACTTCCTTCCTTCCTTCCGCCACTTCCTTCCTTCCTTCCTTCCTTCCTTCCTTCCTTCCTTCCTTCCTTCCTTCCTTCCTTCCTTCCTTCCTTCCTTCCTTCCTTCCTTCCTTCCTTCCTTCCTTCCTTCCTTCCTTCCTTCCTTCCTTCCTTCCTTCCTTCCTTCCTTCCTTCCTTCCTTCCTTCCTTCCTTCCTTCCTTCCTTCCTTCCTTCCTTCCTTCCTTCCTTCCTTCCTTCCTTCCTTCCTTCCTTCCTTCCTTCCTTCCTTCCTTCCTTCCTTCCTTCCTTCCTTCCTTCCGCCACTTCCTTCCGCCACTTCCTTCCGCCACTTCCTTCCTTCCTTCCGCCACTTACTTCCTTCCTTCCTTCCTTCCTTCCTTCCGCCACTTCCTTCCTTCCTTCCGCCACTTCCTTCCTTCCTTCCGCCACTTCCTTCCTTCCTTCCTTCCTTCCTTCCTTCCTTCCTTCCTTCCTTCCTTCCTTCCTTCCTTCCTTCCTTCCTTCCTTCCTTCCTTCCTTCCTTCCGCCACTTCCTTCCTTCCTTCCTTCCTTCCTTCCTTCCTTCCTTCCTTCCTTCCTTCCGCCACTTCCTTCCTTCCTTCCGCCACTTCCTTCCTTCCTTCCTTCCTTCCTTCCTTCCTTCCTTCCTTCCTTCCTTCCTTCCTTCCTTCCTTCCTTCCTTCCTTCCTTCCTTCCTTCCTTCCTTCCTTCCTTCCTTCCTTCCTTCCTTCCTTCCTTCCTTCCTTCCTTCCTTCTTCCTTCCTTCCTTCCTTCCTTCCTTCCTTCCTTCCTTCCTTCCTTCCTTCCTTCCTTCCTTCCTTCCTTCCTTCCTTCCTTCCTTCCTTCCTTCCTTCCTTCCTTCCTTCCTTCCTTCCTTCCTTCCTTCCTTCCTTCCTTCCTTCCTTCCTTCCTTCCTTCCTTCCTTCCTTTCTTCCTTCCTTCCTTCCTTCCTTCCGCCACTTCCTTCCTTCCTTCCGCCACTTCCTTCCGCCACTTCCTTCCTTCCGCCACTTCCTTCCTTCCTTCCTTCCTTCCTTCCTTCCTTCCTTCCTTCCTTCCTTCCTTCCTTCCTTCCTTCCGCCACTTCCTTCCTTCCGCCACTTCCTTCCTTCCGCCACTTCCTTCCTTCCTTCCTTCCTTCCGCCACTTCCGCCACTTCCGCCACTTCCGCCACTTCCGCCACTTCCTTCCTTCCTTCCTTCCTTCCTTCCTTCCTTCCTTCCTTCCTTCCTTCCTTCCTTCCTTCCTTCCTTCCTTCCTTCCTTCCTTCCTTCCTTCCTTCCTTCCTTCCTTCCTTCCTTCCTTCCTTCCTTCCTTCCTTCCTTCCTTCCTTCCTTCCTTCCTTCCTTCCTTCCTTCCTTCCTTCCTTCCTTCCGCCACTTCCTTCCGCCACTTCCTTCCGCCACTTCCTTCCGCCACTTCCTTCCGCCACTTCCTTCCGCCACTTCCTTCCGCCACTTCCTTCCGCCACTTCCTTCCTTCCGCCACTTCCTTCCTTCCTTCCTTCCTTCCTTCCTTCCTTCCTTCCTTCCTTCCTTCCTTCCTTCCTTCCTTCCTTCCTTCCTTCCTTCCTTCCTTCCTTCCTTCCTTCCTTCCTTCCTTCCTTCCTTCCTTCCTTCCTTCCTTCCTTCCTTCCTTCCTTCCTTCCTTCCTTCCTTCCTTCCTTCCTTCCTTCCTTCCTTCCTTCCTTCCTTCCTTCCTTCCTTCCTTCCTTCCGCCACTTCCTTCCTTCCTTCCTTCCTTCCGCCACTTCCTTCCTTCCGCCACTTCCTTCCTTCCTTCCTTCCTTCCTTCCTTCCTTCCGCCACTTCCTTCCTTCCTTCCGCCACTTCCTTCCTTCCTTCCGCCACTTCCTTCCGCCACTTCCTTCCGCCACTTCCTTCCGCCACTTCCTTCGCCACTTCCTTCCGCCACTCCTTCCGCCACTTCCTTCCGCCACTTCCTTCCTCCACTTCCTTCCGCCACTTCCTTCCTTCCGCCACTTCCTTCCTTCCGCCACTTCCTTCCGCCACTTCCTTCCGCCACTTCCTTCCTTCCTTCCTTCCTTCCTTCCTTCCTTCCGCCACTTCCTTCCTTCCGCCACTTCCTTCCTTCCTTCCTTCCTTCCTTCCTTCTTCCTTCCTTCCTTCTTCCTTCCTTCCTTCCTTCCTTCCTTCCTTCCTTCCTTCCTTCCTCCTTCCTTCCTCCTTCCTTCCGCACTTCCTTCCTTCCTTCCTTCCTTCCTTCCTTCCTTCCTTCCTTCCTTCCTTCCTTCCTTCCTTCCTTCCTTCCTTCCTTCCTTCCTCCGCCACTTCCTTCCTTCCGCCACTTCCTTCCTTCCGCCACTTCCTTCCTTCCTTCCTTCCTTCCTTCCGCCACTTCCTTCCTTCCTTCCTTCTTCCTTCCTTCCTTCCGCCACTTCCTTCCTTCCTTCCTTCATCTTCCTTCCTTCCTTCCTTCCTTCCGCCACTTCCTTCCTTCCTTCCTTCCTTCCTTCCTTCCTTCCTTCCTTCCTTCCTTCCTTCCTTCCGCCACTTCCTTCCTTCCGCCACTTCCTTCCTTCCTTCCTTCCTTCCTTCCTTCCTTCCTTCCTTCCTTCCTTCCTTCCTTCCTTCCTTCCTTCCTTCCTTCCTTCCTTCCTTCCTTCCTTCCGCCACTTCCTTCCTTCCGCCACTTCCTTCCTTCCTTCCTTCCTTCCTTCCTTCCTTCCTTCCGCCACTTCCTTCCTTCCTTCCGCCACTTCCTTCCTTCCGCCACTTCCTTCCTTCCTTCCTTCCTTCCTTCCTTCCGCCACTTCCTTCCTTCCTTCCTTCCTTCCTTCCTTCCTTCCTTCCTTCCTTCCTTCCTTCCTTCCTTCCTTCCTTCCTTCCTTCCTTCCTTCCTTCCTTCCTTCCTTCCTTCCTTCCTTCCTTCCTTCCTTCCTTCCTTCCGCCACTTCCTTCCGCCACTTCCTTCCGCCACTTCCTTCCTTCCTTCCTTCCTTCCTTCCTTCCTTCCGCCACTTCCTTCCTTCCTTCCGCCACTTCCTTCCTTCCTTCCTTCCTTCCTTCTTCCTTCCTTCCTTCCTTCCTTCCTTCCTTCCTTCCTTCCTTCCTTCCTTCCTTCCTTCCTTCCTTCCTTCCTTCCTTCCTTCCTTCCTTCCTTCCTTCCTTCCTTCCGCCACTTCCTTCCTTCCGCCACTTCCTTCCTTCCGCCACTTCCTTCCTTCCGCCACTTCCTTCCTTCCTTCCTTCCTTCCTTCCTTCCTTCCTTCCTTCCTTCCTTCCTTCCTTCCTTCCTTCCTTCCTTCCTTCCTTCCTTCCTTCCTTCCTTCCTTCCTTCCTTCCTTCCTTCCTTCCTTCCTTCCTTCCTTCCTTCCTTCCTTCCTTCCTTCCGCCACTTCCTTCCTTCCGCCACTTCCTTCCTTCCTTCCTTCCTTCCGCCACTTCCTTCCTTCCTTCCTTCCTTCCTTCCTTCCTTCCTTCCTTCCTTCCTTCCTTCCTTCCGCCACTTCCTTCCTTCCGCCACTTCCTTCCTTCCTTCCTTCCTTCCGCCACTTCCGCCACTTCCGCCACTTCCGCCACTTCCGCCACTTCCGCCACTTCCTTCCTTCCTTCCTTCCTTCCTTCCTTCCTTCTTCCTTCCTTCCTTCCTTCCTTCCTTCCTTCCTTCCTTCCTTCCTTCCTCCTTCCTTCCTTCCTTCCTTCCTTCCTTCCTTCCTTCCGCCACTTCCTTCCTTCCTTCCTTCCTTCCTTCCTTCCTTCCTTCCGCCACTTCCTTCCTTCCTTCCGCCACTTCCTTCCGCCACTTCCTTCCGCCACTTCCTTCCGCCACTTCCTTCCGCCACTTCCTTCCGCCACTTCCTTCCGCCACTTCCTTCCTTCCGCCACTTCCTTCCTTCCTTCCTTCCTTCCTTCCTTCCTTCCGCCACTTCCTTCCTTCCGCCACTTCCTTCCTTCCGCCACTTCCTTCCTTCCTTCCTTCCTTCCTTCCGCCACTTCCGCCACTTCCGCCACTTCCGCACTTCCGCCACTTCCGCCACTTCCTTCCTTCCTTCCTTCCTTCCTTCCTTCCTTCCTTCCTTCCTTCCTTCCTTCCTTCCTTCCTTCCTTCCTTCCTTCCTTCCTTCCTTCCTTCCGCCACTTCCGCCACTTCCTTCCGCCACTTCCTTCCGCCACTTCCTTCCGCCACTTCCTTCCGCCACTTCCTTCCTTCCGCCACTTCCTTCCTTCCGCCACTTCCTTCCTTCCTTCCTTCCTTCCGCCACTTCCGCCACTTCCGCCACTTCCGGCACTTCCGCCACTTCCGCCACTTCCTTCCTTCCTTCCTTCCTTCCTTCCGCCACTTCCTTCCTTCCTTCCTTCCTTCCTTCCTTCCTTCCTTCCTTCCTTCCTTCCTTCCTTCCTTCCTTCCGCACTTCCGCCACTTCCTTCCGCCACTTCCTTCCGCCACTTCCTTCCGCCACTTCCTTCCGCCACTTCCTTCCGCCACTTCCTTCCTTCCGCCACTTCCTTCCTTCCTTCTTCCTTCCTTCCTTCCTTCCTTCCTTCCGCCACTTCCTTCCTTCCGCCACTTCCTTCCTTCCTTCCTTCCTTCCTTCCTTCCTTCCTTCCTTCCTTCCTTCCTTCCTTCCTTCCTTCCTTCCTTCCTTCCTTCCTTCCTTCCTTCCTTCCTTCCTTCCTTCCTTCCTTCCTTCCTTCCTTCCTTCCTTCCTTCCGCCACTTCCTTCCTTCCTTCCTTCCTTCCTTCCTTCCTTCCTTCCTTCCGCCACTTCCTTCCTTCCTCCTTCCTTCCTTCCTTCCTTCCTTCCTTCCTTCCTTCCTTCCTTCCTTCCTTCCTTCCTTCCTTCCTTCCTTCCTTCCTTCCTTCCGCCACTTCCTTCCTTCCTTCCTTCCTTCCTTCCTTCCTTCCTTCCTTCCTTCCTTCCTTCCTTCCTTCC
Organism: Poecile montanus; assembly: GCA_038429875.1. NCBI lineage: Eukaryota > Metazoa > Chordata > Aves > Passeriformes > Paridae > Poecile > Poecile montanus. Next base: position 104,442,055 of record CM076541.1, read on the forward strand.
TTCCTTCCTTCCTTCCTTCCTTCCTTCCTTCCGCCACTTCCTTCCGCCACTTCCTTCCGCCACTTCCTTCCGCCACTTCCTTCCGCCACTTCCTTCCGCCACTTCCTTCCGCCACTTCCTTCCGCCACTTCCTTCCGCCACTTCCTTCCTTCCTTCCTTCCTTCCTTCCTTCCTTCCTTCCTTCCTTCCTTCCTTCCTTCCTTCCTTCCTTCCTTCCTTCCTTCCTTCCTTCCTTCCTTCCTTCCTTCCTTCCTTCCTTCCTTCCTTCCTTCCTTCCTTCCTTCCTTCCTTCCTTCCTTCCTTCCTTCCTTCCATCCTTCCTTCCTTCCTTCCTTCCTTCCTTCCTTCCTTCCTTCCTTCCTTCCTTCCTTCCTTCCTTCCTTCCTTCCTTCCTTCCGCCACTTCCTTCCTTCCTTCCTTCCTTCCTTCCTTCCTTCCGCCACTTCCTTCCTTCCTTCCGCCACTTCCTTCCTTCCTTCCGCCACTTCCTTCCTTCCTTCCGCCACTTCCTTCCTTCCTTCCGCCACTTCCTTCCGCCACTTCTTCCGCCACTTCCTTCCGCCACTTCCTTCCGCCACTTCCTTCCGCCACTTCCTTCCGCCACTTCCTTCCGCCACTTCCTTCCTCCACTTCCTTCCGCCACTTCCTTCCTTCCTCCACTTCCTTCCTTCCGCCACTTCCTTCCGCCACTTCCTTCCGCCACTTCCTTCCTTCCTTCCTTCCTTCCTTCCTTCCGCCACTTCCTTCCTTCCGCCACTTCCTTCCTTCCGCCACTTCCTTCCTTCCTTCCCCACTCCCTCCTTCCTCCTTCCTTCCTTCCTTCCTTCCGCCACTTCCTCCTTCCTTCCTTCCATCCTTCCTTCCTTCCTTCCTTCCTTCCTTCCTTCCTTCCTTCCTTCCTTCCTTCCTTCCTTCCTTCCTTCCTTCCTTCCTTCCTTCCTTCCTTCCTTCCTTCCTTCCTTCCTTCCTTCCTTCCTTCCTTCCTTCCTTCCTTCCTTCCTTCCTTCCTTCCTTCCTTCCTTCCTTCCTTCCTTCCTTCCTTCCTTCCATCCTTCCTTCCTTTCCGCACTTCCTTCCTTCCTTCCTTCCTTCCTTCCGCCACTTCCTTCCTTCCTTCCTTCCTTCCTTCCTCCTCCTTCCTTCCTTCCTTCCTTCCTTCCATCCTTCCTTCCTTCCTTCCTTCCTTCCTTCCTTCCTTCCTTCCTTCCTTCCTTCCTCCTTCCTTCCTTCCTTCCTTCCTTCCTTCCTTCCTTCCTTCCTTCCCTTCCATCCTTCCTTCCTCCTTCCTTCCTCCATCCTTCCTTCCTTCCTTCCTTCCATCCTTCCTTCCTTCCTTCCTTCCTTCCTTCTCCTTCCTTCCTTCCTTCCTTCCTTCCTTCCTTCCTTCCTTCCTTCCTTCCTTCCTTCCTTCCTTCCTTCCTTCCTTCCTTCCTTCCTTCCTTCCTTCCTTCCTTCCTTCCTCCACTCCTTCCTTCCGCCACTTCCTTCCTTCCTTCCGCCACTTCCTTCCTTCCTTCCGCCACTTCCTTCCTTCCTTCCTTCCTTCCTTCCTTCCTTCCTTCCTTCCTTCCTTCCTTCCTTCCTTCCTTCCTTCCTTCCTTCCTTCCTTCCTTCCTTCCTTCCTTCCTTCCTCCTTCCTTCCTTCCTTCCTTCCTTCCTTCCTTCCGCCACTTCCTTCCTTCCGCCACTTCCTTCCTTCCGCCACTTCCTTCCTTCCTTCCTTCCTTCCTTCCTTCCTTCCTTCCTTCCTTCCTTCCTTCCTTCCTTCCTTCCTTCCTTCCTTCCTTCCTTCCTTCCTTCCTTCCTTCCTTCCTTCCTTCCTTCCTTCCTTCCTTCCTTCCTTCTTCCTTCCTTCCTTCCTTCCTTCCTTCCTTCCTTCCTTCCTTCCTTCCTTCCTTCCGCCACTTCCTTCCTTCCTTCCTTCCTTCCTTCCTTCCTTCCTTCCTTCCTTCCTTCCTTCCTTCCTTCCTTCCTTCCTTCCTTCCTTCCTTCCTTCCTTCCTTCCGCCACTTCCTTCCTTCCGCCACTTCCTTCCTTCCTTCCTTCCGCACTTCCGCCACTTCCGCCACTTCCGCCACTTCCGCCACTTCCGCCACTTCCTTCCTTCCTTCCTTCCTTCCTTCCTTCCTTCCTTCCTTCCTTCCTTCCTCTTCCTTCCTTCCTTCCTTCCTTCCTTCCTTCCTTCCTTCCTTCCTTCCTTCTTCCTTCCTTCCTTCCGCCACTTCCTTCCTTCCTTCCTTCCTTCCTTCCTTCCTTCCTTCCTTCCTTCCTTCCTTCCTTCCTTCCTTCCTTCCTTCCTTCCTTCCTTCCTTCCTTCCTTCCTTCCTTCCTTCCTTCCTTCCTTCCTTCCTTCCTTCCTTCCTTCCGCCACTTCCTTCCGCCACTTCCTTCCGCCACTTCCTTCCGCCACTTCCTTCCGCCACTTCCTTCCGCCACTTCCTTCCTTCCGCCACTTCCTTCCTTCCTTCCTTCCTTCCTTCCTTCCTTCCTTCCGCCACTTCCTTCCTTCCTTCCTTCCTTCCTTCCTTCCTTCCTTCCTTCCTTCCTTCCTTCCTTCCTTCCTTCCTTCCTTCCTTCCTTCCTTCCTTCCTTCCTTCCTTCCTTCCTTCCTTCCTTCCTTCCTTCCTTCCTTCCTTCCTTCCTTCCTTCCTTCCTTCCTTCCTTCCTTCCTTCCTTCCTTCCTTCCTTCCTTCCTTCCTTCCTTCCTTCCTTCCTTCCTTCCTTCCTTCCTTCCTTCCGCCACTTCCTTCCTTCCTTCCTTCCTTCCTTCGCCACTTCCTTCCTTCCTTCCTTCCTTCCTTCCTTCCTTCCTTCCTTCCTTCCTTCCTTCCTTCCTTCCTTCCTTCCTTCCTTCCTTCCTTCCTTCCTTCCTTCCTTCCTTCCTTCCTTCCTTCCTTCCTTCCTTCCTTCCTTCCTTCCTTCCTTCCTTCCTTCCTTCCTTCCTTCCTTCCGCCACTTCCTTCCTTCCTTCCGCCACTTCCTTCCTCCGCCACTTCCTTCCTTCCTTCCGCCACTTCCTTCCTTCCTTCCTTCCTTCCGCCACTTCCTTCCTTCCTTCCGCCACTTCCTTCCTTCCTTCCGCCACTTCCTTCCTTCCTTCCGCCACTTCCTTCCTTCCTTCCTTCCTTCCTTCCTTCCTTCCTTCCTTCCTTCCTTCCTTCCTTCCTTCCTTCCTTCCTTCCTTCCTTCCTTCCTTCCTTCTTCCTTCCTTCCTTCCTTCCTTCCTTCCTTCCTTCCTTCCTTCCTTCCTTCCTTCCTTCCTTCCGCCACTTCCTTCCTTCCTTCCGCCACTTCCTTCCTTCCTTCCTTCCTTCCTTCCTTCCTTCCTTCCTTCCTTCCTTCCGCCACTTCCTTCCGCCACTTCCTTCCTTCCCTTCCTTCCTTCCTTCCTTCCGCCACTTCCTTCCTTCCGCCACTTCCTTCCTTCCTTCCTTCCTTCCTTCCTTCCTTCCTTCCTTCCTTCCTTCCTTCCTTCCTTCCTTCCTTCCTTCCTTCCTTCCTTCCTTCCTTCCTTCCTTCCTTCCTTCCTTCCTTCCTTCCTTCCTTCCTTCCTTCCTTCCTTCCTTCCTTCCTTCCTTCCTTCCTTCCTTCCTTCCTTCCTTCCTTCCTTCCTTCCTTCCTTCCGCCACTTCCTTCCTTCCGCCACTTCCTTCCTTCCGCCACTTCCTTCCTTCCGCCACTTTTTTCCTTCCTTCCTTCCTTCCGCCACTTCCGCCACTTCCTTCCTTCCTTCCTTCCTTCCTTCCTTCCTTCCTTCTTCCTTCCTTCCTTCCTTCCTTCCTTCCTTCCTTCCTTCCTTCCTTCCTTCCTTCCTTCCTTCCTTCCTTCCTTCCTTCCTTCCTTCCTTCCTTCCTTCCTTCCTTCCTTCCTTCCTTCCTTCCTTCCGCCACTTCCTTCCTTCCTTCCGCCACTTCCTTCCTTCCTTCCGCCACTTCCTTCCGCCACTTCCTTCCGCCACTTCCTTCCGCCACTTCCTTCCGCCACTTCCTTCCGCCACTTCCTTCCTTCCGCCACTTCCTTCCTTCCTTCCTTCCTTCCTTCCTTCCTTCCTTCCTTCCTTCCTTCCTTCCTTCCGCCACTTCCTTCCTTCCGCCACTTCCTTCCTTCCTTCCTTCCTTCCTTCCTTCCTTCCTTCCTTCCTTCCTTCCTTCCTTCCTTCCTTCCTTCCTTCCTTCCTTCCTTCCTTCCTTCCTTCCTTCCTTCCTTCCTTCCTTCCTTCCTTCCTTCCTTCCTTCCTTCCTTCCTTCCTTCCTTCCTTCCTTCCTTCCTTCCTTCCTTCCGCCACTTCCTTCCTTCCTTCCTTCCTTCCGCCACTTCCTTCCTTCCTTCCTTCCTTCCTTCCTTCCTTCCTTCCGCCACTTCCTTCCTTCCTTCCTTCCTTCCTTCCTTCCTTCCTTCCTTCCTTCCTTCCTTCCTTCCTTCCTTCCTTCCTTCCTTCCTTCCTTCCTTCCTTCCTTCCTTCCTTCCTTCCTTCTTTCCTTCCTTCCTTCCTTCCTTCCTTCCTTCCTTCCTTCCTTCCTTCCGCCACTTCCTTCCGCCACTTCCTTCCGCCACTTCCTTCCGCCACTTCCTTCCGCCACTTCCTTCCGCCACTTCCTTCCGCCACTTCCTTCCGCCACTTCCTTCCGCCACTTCCTTCCGCCACTTCCTTCCTTCCTTCCTTCCTTCCTTCCTTCCTTCCTTCCTTCCTTCCTTCCTTCCTTCCTTCCTTCCTTCCTTCCTTCCTTCCTTCCTTCCTTCCTTCCTTCCTTCCTTCCTTCCTTCCTTCCTTCCTTCCTTCCTTCCTTCCTTCCTTCCTTCCTTCCTTCCTTCCTTCCGCCACTTCCTTCCTTCCTTCCGCCACTTCCTTCCTTCCTTCCGCCACTTCCTTCCTTCCTTCCGCCACTTCCTTCCTTCCTTCCGCCACTTCCTTCCGCCACTTCCTTCCGCCACTTCCTTCCGCCACTTCCTTCCGCCACTTCCTTCCGCCACTTCCTTCCGCCACTTCCTTCCGCCACTTCCTTCCTCCACTTCCTTCCGCCACTTCCTTCCTTCCTCCACTTCCTTCCTTCCGCCACTTCCTTCCGCCACTTCCTTCCGCCACTTCCTTCCTTCCTTCCTTCCTTCCTTCCTTCCGCCACTTCCTTCCTTCCGCCACTTCCTTCCTTCCTTCCTTCCTTCCTTCCTTCCTTCCTTCCTTCCTTCCTTCCTTCCTTCCTTCCTTCCTTCCTTCCTTCCTTCCTTCCTTCCTTCCTTCCTTCCTTCCTTCCTTCCTTCCTTCCTTCCGCCACTTCCTTCCTTCCTTCCTTCCTTCCTTCCTTCCGCCATTCCTTCCTTCCTTCCTTCCTTCCTTCCTTCCTTCCTTCCTTCCTTCCTTCCTTCCTTCCTTCCTTCCTTCCTTCCTTCCTTCCTTCCTTCCTTCCTTCCTTCCTTCCTTCCTTCCTTCCTTCCTTCCTTCCTTCCTTCCTTCCTTCCTTCCTTCCTTCCTTCCTTCCTTCCTTCCTTCCTTCCTTCCTTCCTTCCTTCCTTCCTTCCTTCCTTCCTTCCTTCCTTCCTTCCTTCCTTCCTTCCTTCCGCCACTTCCTTCCTTCCTTCCTTCCTTCCTTCCTTCCTTCCTTCCTTCCTTCCTTCCTTCCTTCCTTCCTTCCTTCCTTCCTTCCTTCCTTCCTTCCTTCCTTCCTTCCTTCCTTCCTTCCTTCCTTCCGCCACTTCCTTCCTTCCTTCCTTCCTTCCGCCACTTCCTTCCTTCCTTCCGCCACTTCCTTCCTTCCTTCCTTCCTTCCTTCCTTCCTTCCTTCCTTCCTTCCTTCCTTCCTTCCTTCCTTCCTTCCTTCCTTCCTTCCTTCCTTCCTTCCTTCCTTCCTTCCTTCCTTCCTTCCTTCCTTCCTTCCTTCCTTCCTTCCTTCCTTCCTTCCTTCCTTCCTTCCTTCCTTCCGCCACTTCCTTCCTTCCGCCACTTCCTTCCTTCCGCCACTTCCTTCCTTCCTTCCTTCCTTCCTTCCTTCCTTCCTTCCTTCCTTCCTTCCTTCCTTCCTTCCTTCCTTCCTTCCTTCCTTCCTTCCTTCCTTCCTTCCTTCCTTCCTTCCTTCCTTCCTTCCTTCCTTCCTTCCTTCCTTCCTTCCTTCCTTCCTTCCTTCCTTCCTTCCTTCCGCCACTTCCTTCCGCCACTTCCTTCCTTCCGCCACTTCCTTCCTTCCGCCACTTCCTTCCTTCCTTCCGCCACTTCCTTCCTTCCTTCCTTCCTTCCGCCACTTCCTTCCTTCCTTCCTTCCTTCCTTCCTTCCTTCCTTCCTTCCTTCCTTCCTTCCTTCCTTCCTTCCTTCCTTCCTTCCTTCCTTCCTTCCTTCCTTCCTTCCTTCCTTCCTTCCTTCCTTCCTTCCTTCCTTCCTTCCTTCCGCCACTTCCTTCCTTCCGCCACTTCCTTCCTTCCGCCACTTCCTTCCTTCCTTCCTTCCGCCACTTCCGCCACTTCCGCCACTTCCGCCACTTCCTTCCTTCCTTCCTTCCTTCCTTCCTTCCTTCCTTCCTTCCTTCCTTCCTTCCTTCCTTCCTTCCTTCCTTCCTTCCTTCCTTCCTTCCTTCCTTCCTTCCTTCCTTCCTTCCTTCCTTCCTTCCTTCCTTCCTTCCTTCCTTCCTTCCTTCCTTCCTTCCTTCCGCCACTTCCTTCCGCCACTTCCTTCCTTCCTTCCTTCCTTCCTTCCTTCCTTCCTTCCTTCCTTCCTTCCTTCCTTCCTTCCTTCCTTCCTTCCTTCCTTCCTTCCTTCCTTCCTTCCTTCCTTCCTTCCTTCCTTCCTTCCTTCCTTCCTTCCTTCCTTCCTTCCTTCCTTCCTTCCGCCACTTCCTTCCGCCACTTCCTTCCGCCACTTCCTTCCGCCACTTCCTTCCTTCCGCCACTTCCTTCCTTCCTTCCTTCCTTCCTTCCTTCCGCCACTTCCTTCCTTCCTTCCTTCCTTCCTTCCTTCCTTCCTTCCTTCCTTCCTTCCTTCCTTCCTTCCTTCCTTCCTTCCTTCCTTCCTTCCTTCCTTCCTTCCTTCCTTCCTTCCTTCCTTCCTTCCTTCCTTCCTTCCTTCCTTCCTTCCTTCCTTCCTTCCTTCCTTCCTTCCTTCCTTCCTTCCTTCCTTCCTTCCTTCCGCCACTTCCTTCCTTCCGCCACTTCCTTCCTTCCTTCCTTCCTTCCGCCACTTCCTTCCTTCCTTCCTTCCTTCCTTCCTTCCTTCCTTCCTTCCTTCCTTCCTTCCTTCCTTCCTTCCTTCCTTCCTTCCTTCCTTCCTTTTCCTTCCTTCCTTCCTTCCTTCCTTCCTTCCTTCCTTCCTTCCTTCCTTCCTTCCTTCCTTCCTTCCTTCCTTCCTTCCTTCCTTCCGCCACTTCCTTCCTTCCTTCCGCCACTTCCTTCCTTCCTTCCTTCCTTCCTTCCTTCCTTCCTTCCTTCCTTCCTTCCTTCCTTCCTTCCTTCCTTCCTTCCTTCCTTCCTTCCTTCCTTCCTTCCTTCCTTCCTTCCTTCCTTCCTTCCTTCCTTCCTTCCTTCCTTCCTTCCTTCCTTCCTTCCTTCCTTCCTTCCTTCCTTCCTTCCTTCCTTCCGCCACTTCCTTCCTTCCTTCCGCCACTTCCTTCCTTCCTTCCGCCACTTCCTTCCTTCCTTCCTTCCTTCCTTCCTTCCTTCCTTCCTTCCTTCCTTCCTTCCTTCCTTCCGCCACTTCCTTCCGCCACTTCCTTCCTTCCTTCCTTCCTTCCTTCCGCCACTTCCTTCCTTCCGCCACTTCCTTCCTTCCTTCCTTCCTTCCTTCCTTCCTTCCTTCCTTCCTTCCTTCCTTCCTTCCTTCCTTCCTTCCTTCCTTCCTTCCTTCCTTCCTTCCTTCCTTCCTTCCTTCCTTCCTTCCTTCCTTCCTTCCTTCCTTCCTTCCTTCCTTCCTTCCTTCCTTCCTTCCTTCCTTCCTTCCTTCCTTCCTTCCGCCACTTCCTTCCTTCCTTCCGCCACTTCCTTCCTTCCTTCCTTCCTTCCGCCACTTCCTTCCTTCCGCCACTTCCTTCCTTCCGCCACTTCCTTCCTTCCTTCCTTCCTTCCGCCACTTCCGCCACTTCCGCCACTTCCGCCACTTCCGCCACTTCCGCCACTTCCTTCCTTCCTTCCTTCCTTCCTTCCTTCCTTCCTTCCTTCCTTCCTTCCTTCCTTCCTTCCTTCCTTCCTTCCTTCCTTCCTTCCTTCCTTCCTTCCTTCCGCCACTTCCTTCCTTCCTTCCTTCCTTCCTTCCTTCCTTCCTTCCTTCCTTCCTTCCTTCCTTCCTTCCTTCCTTCCTTCCTTCCTTCCTTCCTTCCTTCCTTCCTTCCTTCCTTCCTTCCTTCCTTCCTTCCTTCCTTCCTTCCTTCCTTCCTTCCTTCCTTCCTTCCTTCCTTCCGCCACTTCCTTCCTTCCTTCCGCCACTTCCTTCCTTCCTTCCGCCACTTCCTTCCTTCCTTCCTTCCTTCCTTCCTTCCTTCCTTCCTTCCTTCCTTCCTTCCTTCCTTCCTTCCTTCCTTCCTTCCTTCCTTCCTTCCTTCCTTCCTTCCTTCCTTCCTTCCTTCCTTCCTTCCGCCACTTCCTTCCTTCCTTCCTTCCTTCCTTCCTTCCTTCCTTCCTTCCTTCCTTCCTTCCTTCCTTCCTTCCTTCCTTCATTCCTTCCGCCACTTCCTTCCTTCCGCCACTTCCTTCCTTCCGCCACTTCCTTCCTTCCTTCCTTCCTTCCTTCCTTCCTTCCTTCCTTCCTTCCTTCCTTCCTTCCTTCCTTCCTTCCTTCCTTCCTTCCTTCCTTCCTTCCTTCCTTCCGCCACTTCCTTCCGCCACTTCCTTCCGCCACTTTCTTCCGCCACTTCCTTCCGCCACTTCCTTCCTTCCGCCACTTCCTTCCTTCCGCCACTTCCTTCCTTCCGCCACTTCCTTCCTTCCTTCCTTCCTTCCTTCCTTCCTTCCTTCCTTCCTTCCTTCCTTCCTTCCTTCCTTCCTTCCTTCCTTCCTTCCTTCCTTCCTTCCTTCCTTCCTTCCTTCCTTCCTTCCTTCCTTCCTTCCTTCCTTCCTTCCTTCCTTCCTTCCTTCCTTCCTTCCTTCCGCCACTTCCTTCCTTCCGCCACTTCCTTCCTTCCTTCCTTCCTTCCTTCCTTCCTTCCTTCCGCCACTTCCTTCCTTCCTTCCTTCCTTCCTTCCTTCCTTCCTTCCTTCCTTCCTTCCTTCCTTCCTTCCTTCCTTCCTTCCTTCCTTCCTTCCTTCCTTCCTTCCTTCCTTCCTTCCTTCCTTCCTTCCTTCCTTCCTTCCTTCCTTCCTTCCTTCCTTCCTTCCTTCCTTCCTTCCTTCCTTCCGCCACTTCCTTCCTTCCTTCCGCCACTTCCTTCCTTCCTTCCGCCACTTCCTTCCTTCCTTCCTTCCTTCCGCCACTTCCTTCCTTCCTTCCGCCACTTCCTTCCTTCCTTCCGCCACTTCCTTCCTTCCTTCCTTCCTTCCTTCCTTCCTTCCTTCCTTCCTTCCTTCCTTCCTTCCTTCCTTCCTTCCTTCCTTCCTTCCTTCCTTCCTTCCTTCCTTCCTTCCTTCCTTCCTTCCTTCCTTCCTTCCTTCCTTCCTTCCTTCCTTCCTTCCTTCCTTCCTTCCTTCCTTCCTTCCTTCCTTCCGCCACTTCCTTCCTTCCGCCACTTCCTTCCTTCCTTCCTTCCTTCCTTCCGCCACTTCCGCCACTTCCGCCACTTCCGCCACTTCCGCCACTTCCGCCACTTCCTTCCTTCCTTCCTTCCTTCCTTCCTTCCTTCCTTCCTTCCTTCCTTCCTTCCTTCCTTCCTTCCTTCCTTCCTTCCTTCCTTCCTTCCTTCCTTCCTTCCTTCCTTCCTTCCTTCCTTCCTTCCTTCCTTCCTTCCTTCCTTCCTTCCTTCCTTCCTTCCTTCCTTCCTTCCTTCCTTCCTTCCTTCCTTCCTTCCGCCACTTCCTTCCTTCCTTCCTTCCTTCCTTCCTTCCTTCCTTCCTTCCTTCCTTCCTTCCTTCCTTCCTTCCTTCCTTCCTTCCTTCCTTCCTTCCTTCCTTCCTTCCTTCCTTCCTTCCTTCCTTCCTTCCTTCCTTCCTTCCTTCCTTCCTTCCGCCACTTCCTTCCTTCCTTCCGCCACTTCCTTCCTTCCTTCCTTCCTTCCTTCCTTCCTTCCTTCCTTCCTTCCTTCCTTCCTTCCTTCCTTCCTTCCTTCCTTCCTTCCTTCCTTCCTTCCTTCCTTCCTTCCTTCCTTCCTTCCTTCCGCCACTTCCTTCCTTCCTTCCTTCCGCCACTTCCTTCCTTCCTTCCTTCCTTCCTTCCTTCCTTCCTTCCTTCCTTCCTTCCTTCCTTCCTTCCTTCCTTCCTTCCTTCCTTCCTTCCTTCCTTCCTTCCTTCCTTCCTTCCTTCCTTCCTTCCTTCCTTCCTTCCTTCCTTCCTTCCTTCCTTCCTTCCTTCCTTCCTTCCTTCCGCCACTTCCTTCCTTCCTTCCGCCACTTCCTTCCTTCCTTCCTTCCGCCACTTCCTTCCTTCCTTCCTTCCGCCACTTCCTTCCTTCCTTCCTTCCTTCCTTCCTTCCTTCCTTCCTTCCTTCCTTCCTTCCTTCCTTCCTTCCTTCCTTCCTTCCTTCCTTCCTTCCTTCCTTCCTTCCTTCCTTCCTTCCTTCCTTCCTTCCTTCCTTCCTTCCTTCCTTCCTTCCTTCCTTCCTTCCTTCCTTCCTTCCTTCCTTCCTTCCTTCCGCCACTTCCTTCCTTCCGCCACTTCCTTCCTTCCGCCACTTCCTTCCTTCCGCCACTTCCTTCCTTCCGCCACTTCCTTCCTTCCTTCCGCCACTTCCTTCCGCCACTTCCTTCCGCCACTTCCTTCCGCCACTTCCTTCCTTCCTTCCGCCACTTCCTTCCTTCCTTCCGCCACTTCCTTCCGCCACTTCCTTCCGCCACTTCCTTCCGCCACTTCCTTCCGCCACTTCCTTCCTTCCGCCACTTCCTTCCTTCCTTCCTTCCTTCCGCCACTTCCTTCCTTCCTTCCTTCCTTCCTTCCTTCCTTCCTTCCTTCCTTCCTTCCTTCCTTCCTTCCTTCCTTCCTTCCTTCCTTCCTTCCTTCCTTCCTTCCTTCCTTCCTTCCTTCCTTCCGCCACTTCCTTCCGCCACTTCCTTCCGCCACTTCCTTCCGCCACTTCCTTCCTTCCGCCACTTCCTTCCTTCCTTCCTTCCTTCCTTCCTTCCGCCACTTCCTTCCTTCCTTCCTTCCTTCCTTCCTTCCTTCCTTCCTTCCTTCCTTCCTTCCTTCCTTCCTTCCTTCCTTCCTTCCTTCCTTCCTTCCTTCCTTCCTTCCTTCCTTCCTTCCTTCCTTCCTTCCTTCCGCCACTTCCTTCCTTCCTTCCTTCCTTCCTTCCTTCCTTCCTTCCTTCCTTCCTTCCTTCCTTCCTTCCTTCCTTCCTTCCTTCCTTCCTTCCTTCCTTCCTTCCTTCCTTCCTTCCTTCCTTCCTTCCTTCCTTCCTTCCTTCCTTCCTTCCTTCCTTCCTTCCTTCCTTCCTTCCTTCCTTCCTTCCTTCCTTCCTTCCTTCCTTCCGCCACTTCCTTCCTTCCTTCCGCCACTTCCTTCCTTCCTTCCTTCCGCCACTTCCTTCCTTCCTTCCTTCCGCCACTTCCTTCCTTCCTTCCTTCCTTCCTTCCTTCCTTCCTTCCTTCCTTCCTTCCTTCCTTCCTTCCTTCCTTCCTTCCTTCCTTCCTTCCTTCCTTCCTTCCTTCCTTCCTTCCTTCCTTCCTTCCTTCCTTCCTTCCTTCCTTCCTTCCTTCCTTCCTTCCTTCCTTCCTTCCTTCCGCCACTTCCTTCCTTCCTTCCGCCACTTCCTTCCTTCCGCCACTTCCTTCCTTCCGCCACTTCCTTCCTTCCGCCACTTCCTTCCTTCCTTCCGCCACTTCCTTCCGCCACTTCCTTCCGCCACTTCCTTCCGCCACTTCCTTCCTTCCTTCCGCCACTTCCTTCCTTCCTTCCGCCACTTCCTTCCGCCACTTCCTTCCGCCACTTCCTTCCGCCACTTCCTTCCGCCACTTCCTTCCTTCCGCCACTTCCTTCCTTCCTTCCTTCCTTCCGCCACTTCCTTCCTTCCTTCCTTCCTTCCTTCCTTCCTTCCTTCCTTCCTTCCTTCCTTCCTTCCTTCCTTCCTTCCTTCCTTCCTTCCTTCCTTCCTTCCTTCCTTCCTTCCTTCCGCCACTTCCTTCCGCCACTTCCTTCCGCCACTTCCTTCCGCCACTTCCTTCCGCCACTTCCTTCCTTCCGCCACTTCCTTCCTTCCTTCCTTCCTTCCTTCCTTCCGCCACTTCCTTCCTTCCTTCCTTCCTTCCTTCCTTCCTTCCTTCCTTCCTTCCTTCCTTCCTTCCTTCCTTCCTTCCTTCCTTCCTTCCTTCCTTCCTTCCTTCCTTCCTTCCTTCCTTCCTTCCTTCCTTCCTTCCTTCCTTCCTTCCTTCCTTCCTTCCTTCCTTCCTTCCTTCCTTCCTTCCTTCCTTCCTTCCTTCCTTCCTTCCTTCCTTCCTTCCTTCCTTCCTTCCTTCCTTCCTTCCTTCCTTCCTTCCGCCACTTCCTTCCGCCACTTCCTTCCGCCACTTCCTTCCGCCACTTCCTTCCGCCACTTCCTTCCGCCACTTCCTTCCGCCACTTCCTTCCTTCCGCCACTTCCTTCCTTCCGCCACTTCCTTCCTTCCTTCCTTCCGCCACTTCCTTCCTTCCTTCCTTCCGCCACTTCCTTCCTTCCTTCCTTCCTTCCTTCCTTCCTTCCTTCCTTCCTTCCTTCCTTCCTTCCTTCCTTCCTTCCTTCCTTCCTTCCTTCCTTCCTTCCTTCCTTCCTTCCTTCCTTCCTTCCTTCCTTCCTTCCTTCCTTCCTTCCTTCCTTCCTTCCTTCCTTCCTTCCTTCCTTCCTTCCTTCCTTCCTTCCTTCCGCCACTTCCTTCCGCCACTTCCTTCCGCCACTTCCTTCCGCCACTTCCTTCCGCCACTTCCTTCCTTCCGCCACTTCCTTCCTTCCTTCCTTCCTTCCGCCACTTCCTTCCTTCCTTCCGCCACTTCCTTCCTTCCTTCCTTCCTTCCTTCCGCCACTTCCTTCCTTCCTTCCTTCCTTCCTTCCTTCCTTCCTTCCTTCCTTCCTTCCTTCCGCCACTTCCTTCCTTCCTTCCTTCCTTCCTTCCTTCCTTCCTTCCTTCCGCCACTTCCTTCCTTCCTTCCTTCCTTCCTTCCGCCACTTCCTTCCTTCCTTCCTTCCTTCCTTCCTTCCTTCCTTCCTTCCTTCCTTCCTTCCTTCCTTCCTTCCGCCACTTCCTTCCTTCCTTCCTTCCTTCCTTCCTTCCTTCCTTCCTTCCTTCCTTCCTTCCTTCCTTCCTTCCTTCCTTCCTTCCTTCCTTCCTTCCTTCCGCCACTTCCTTCCTTCCTTCCTTCCTTCCTTCCTTCCTTCCTTCCTTCCTTCCTTCCTTCCTTCCTTCCTTCCTTCCTTCCTTCCTTCCTTCCTTCCTTCCGCCACTTCCGCCAATTCCGCCACTTCCTTCCGCCACTTCCTTCCGCCACTTCCTTCCTTCCTTCCTTCCTTCCTTCCTTCCTTCCTTCCTTCCTTCCTTCCTTCCTTCCTTCCTTCCTTCCTTCCTTCCTTCCTTCCTTCCTTCCTTCCTTCCTTCCTTCCTTCCTTCCTTCCTTCCTTCCTTCCTTCCTTCCTTCCTTCCTTCCTTCCTTCCTTCCTTCCTTCCGCCACTTCCTTCCTTCCGCCACTTCCTTCCTTCCGCCACTTCCTTCCTTCCGCCACTTCCTTCCTTCCGCCACTTCCTTCCTTCCGCCACTTCCTTCCTTCCGCCACTTCCTTCCTTCCGCCACTTCCTTCCTTCCGCCACTTCCTTCCTTCCGCCACTTCCTTCCTTCCGCCACTTCCTTCCTTCCTTCCGCCACTTCCTTCCTTTTGCCACTTCCTTCCTTCCGCCACTTCCTTCCGCCACTTCCTTCCTTCCTTCCTTCCGCCACTTCCTTCCTTCTGCCACTTCCTTCCTTCCGCCACTTCCTTCCTTCCTTCCGCCACTTCCTTCCTTCCTTCCGCCACTTCCTTCCTTCCTTCCGCCACTTCCTTCCTTCCGCCACTTCTTTCCTTCCTTCCGCCACTTCCTTCCTTCCTTCCGCCACTTCCTTCCTTCCTTCCTTCCTTCCGCCACTTCCTTCCTTCCTTCCTTTTGCCACTTCCTTCCGCCACTTCCTTCCTTCCTTCCGCCACTTCCTTCCGCCACTTCCTTCCTTCCTTCCTTCCCAGGAAACGGGAGGCCAGCCAGAGCTCTGTTTCCTTTCACAGCCAGAAAACAAAGAGAACAAGAGTGCTCTGACTTTACATCTTAAGGAGGTGTTTACAAGTTGACTTCACTTTTTAATGTTCAAAACTGCTGTTAATTTTTAGTAATGACTGATAATTGGTCAGGAGAAAAAGACTGCCATCAGTCACCTGCAACTTCACTTCCTTAGCTCCCAAAGCTATCTTAAAGGTAAAGCTACCCCATTACACAAGTGCCCACACTCTGTATCTCAGACTCCAACATATGCCTCTCTCTTAAAAAAAAAAAAAAAGAAAAGAAAAATCAACCCAAACCCTTTCTTTGATTACTTTTCAGGAATGGCTATTTTTCCTTCACTCTTGTTTTATGCACTGATAACAGAATATCAATTGCTGCTCTGTTTTACAGAGCGCCATGCTTCCTGCTTTGAACATCAGTTAGCCAACCACTCAAAGCTAGAAAAATGGATCTAGGTTGCTTACTTAACCAGTAGCTTAATTTGTCTAATTGCTTTAAAGTTTTTGCTGAAGCTACTTGAATTGAAAGCTGAGTTGTTATAAATCTCTATCTGAAATTTCATGAGTCAAACTACTCACAATCAGGTGTGACTAAGATTGATGTAAAGTTACACTAAGATGTTACCTTTTTGTATAAAGCATGATTTGGAGTAACATTCATCATCTCATCTTCATTCTAACACAGAAAAATTGAATATTATACAAAAATCTATTTTCACTGAGATAAGATACACTTTCTTTTGAGTTAACTAAAAGAAGTGATGCAGGTGAAATTGCATCACAAAGTGATCAACAAAATGAGACAGCTCAAGGGTGATACCTGATTCACCTTCATATTCAAGGATTATCTCTCATGCAAGATTCTGAATCTTGACACAGTTCACACCATGCTTTAACAAATGAGGCTTTACAATATCAATTTTCCTACTCTTTCACATGAAACCCAAAGTTCATTGATCTTGCATGTGGGATCCAAGCTGTTCAGCTGTCAACTGTGGTCTTGATACAGTTCACATCTGCGTACTCGCTCTTCTGCTCTTTGGGCTGTCTGCGTGTCTCTGCAGCTGATAAGTTTCCATGTTCTTCACTAGGAAGTTACTTCTGCTTTGAACTTGTGAATACACATGCATACACTTTCTTCCAAATTATTAATTGAAATGGACTTTTAATCTGTCCTGCTTCTAAACCTTTGACGAGAACCAAAGAATTCTCTCAACTTTGCTGGAGTACTGTAAGAAGAATACCTGGTAATTGATGGAATTGGTTTTGTAAAAGACCTGTTCAAAAAGGACTGTTCAGGAATTATTTGCAATAGATATTAGATCTTTGTGCTTTTTCCAAAATCCAAAATACATACATTTGGTTTACATGCTTCTGAGGTGCAACCTCTGTTTCTACCCCTCTCTAGTAAGCAAAGGTAAAATATCTGTTTTCTTGTTGACAATGAAAAACCATCAAAGTAAAACACTTGCATATGTATACATATAGGAAATAACACTTTTACAGCAATCAAAAACTTGTTAAGAAAATGCAAAATAAATATTATGTGATATTAAAATTATTTAAATCATCTGTAATATGAATTACTGAATGTACTAAATATACTCTCATCCCAGAGTCTGCCACAGCTGATAAATCAATGAAAGATTGGAAAATCATGTCCGGATAACAATTTTCCAAGCTCACTGTAAAAATCAAGCTGCTATATTAATTCACTAATTGCCAAATCAAATCAACCTGAATATTGTCTTGATGCAGAAAACTTCTGGGTTTATTGGCAAATTCCTCATCCAGGTAAAGTCAAGGCTTGGCCAGGGCCTTAGGCTTAAAATTGTAAAGATGTCTCTTAAGCCATTTTCAAAAAAAGGGTTTTTAATAATAGCAGCTACGAGATGCTTAAAGCACAGCAAACTGTTAAAAGGCATGTGTATAAAAAAAATTATCAGAAGTCTTAAGGAATTGACTAATTAAACCATTTAGCAGTTAGTTTAATCTGAAATTTATTTTATAACACCTAACTTTCAACAATGATACATTTTCTTAGAATCCTGGATGTTGTAGTGCATCTAAAAATCATGGTATGTCCTGTCATGGAGTTACTTTACCTTTAAGGAAAGTTGGAGTTGCTGGGGACTGCCTGGAGTCTTTCTCATGACCAATTATCGGTCATTGCTGAGAATTGACAGCAGTTTTAGCCATTGAAAAGTGGGATCAACTTGTGAACCCCACCTTAAAGTAAAAAAAACAGAACTCTCTTTTTTCTCTTTGTTGCTTGGCTGTGAAAGGTAGCAGACCTCCGGCTGGCCTCCGGTTCCCTGCCCAGGCCATGCGGCCGGGGGGGGGGGCCGGGCTGGGCCTGCCGTTCTCCCGGTCGGGAGATGGGGCCTGCGGGGGCTTGCCCCGGGCCAAGCCGGGCCAGGCCGGTTCCTGGCTTGGCTGCAGGTTTTGCCGTGATGGAATTTACCAGAAACTGCCGAATAAAGAAAGAGAGAAGCTTTGGGCCTGCAGCAAGCAGAGACGGTGACCACACTCTCCAGAGCAGCTATGAGGAACTTTGCATCGCAGACGGCTCCAGCTCCTGTTCAGCAGAGATCACCGAACCATCTACAAAAGCTTGGGCAGGATTTTAACTCTTTCTTATCCAGATGAGACTTGCGGATTAATCTTTTTATCCAGAGAGAGAAAAGGAGAGTGATCAACATGAAAAGAGACTTTATAAACTACTGGTGGCAAGAAAGAAAAGAAGCTTCAACAAAGGTAGAGAATTAAGAAGATGCTTTAATTAAGCTGAAATATCTTTCTGTTAAAACTATGGGGATGGACAATGAAGTCCTGAAAAGAACTCCTTTAATTCATGATGGAGTATGGGGAGGAATAGAGTGTTCAAAGTGTAAATTTGAGTAAAAAGTAGAGTAATTATGGTATAGTGAAGTGCTGGGAGATTTGAAGCCTTGAGAGGCAATGAGAAAACTGTTTTCTAGTGAAGCTCACAGAAACAGATGAAGAATACTTTTTGCCTTTGAATAACTTATCCTTAAAAATGCTATCCCCAAACTAATGACCCATAACACATTTCAGAGTGATGTGGAATGGGAGGGGTGGGCTTTGATAACAGCAGCTCTGGGCAGCTGATATAAAAGAAACGGAAAACTATAACAAAAATAGTTTTCTTGTGAGAAACTCCATAAATTAACAGAAAGGAACTTCTGTTTCTTTACAGAGACTGATGAAAAGACTATAGAAGGAATTGGGACTGTTTAAACCATCAAAATTCTAAAGTTTTTGTCTCTGTTGTCATGTGAACAAAAGAATGGTAGGCAGTAAGAAATGAAAAGGTTTTTCTGGAAGTTTATTCTGGTGTTCTTATTATTGTAGTTTGTCAATAAACTTTCTTTATTCCTTTTAAATTTTATGCCTGGTTTGCTCTTGTTTTAATCCATATCTCACAGCAAGAAATAAGTAATTCTTTTTCCCCTTTTTATTAGTTACTGGTTTAAAACCACGACATGTCCCAAGGGTAAAACTCACCTCTGGTTTGTGTAATGTTAGTTCCTACCTGAGAACCTTTTTCCCTTCCCCCTTCCCATTGTCTGTTAACTTCCCTGTATCCCCCGATGACCCCCGCCCCCTACTATAAGAGAGAAGATCCAAGGCATTTCAGTCTCTTTCTTGCCCCGGATGGACGACATACAATAAAACCAGGATTATTCCGTGCAAGTTTGGGCCTCCTGTGTCTAGATACTTTGAGCCCATGTTGTATCCACTCCAGGACCTCTCCCCCGCCTATGTTCCGTGAAGAGCGGGGCTCTCACCATGGGGGGTAGGACAGAGGGGTCCCCCAGGAGCAGATTGCAACAGAGTGGCACCCAGTCATAAGGCTGAACAAGCCCGCATTCAGAGGCGTTTTTTTGAGCCCGGGCCAACGGTTCTTTGGAGACTTTTGGACACCGTTTGAAATACAGCAAAAAGAAAGTTTCCAAAAGGGAGTCGAAAATCCTCCAGCACCAGGGGACCGACTCCAGGGCAACGGGTATCCTTCCACTGCCAGAAACGACAGAACAAGGTAAGATTAACTCTGAAACTGGGCTGGGGGGGTGGAGAGCGAAACAGACCCCGGGGGACTGTGCTCCTGTGTAACCCCTTCCGAGTGGCAGCCGTGCAGGCTCGGCCACGTGCAAAGCGGCGGGGTTTCCCCAGCCATGGGCAGAGGGGGGGGGAGATGGAATTCTCCCTGTTGCCTGTACCAGTGTGAGATTAATTGTAACCCTTGGGGTGCCAGTTTGTTTTCTGTGGTAGGGAAAATAGACAGATTGTGTGCAGAGCTGCCGTGACCTCCAGAATGGGATCACAGCTCTCCACACAAGAAAGGAGTCATACACAAAAAATACAGGATTTTTTAAAAACCACAAATGTAAAAGTTTCAAAAAATAAGTTAAAACAGTTTGTATCATATTTGACTCAGCAAAGTGAACAGATCGAATTGTTGCAATTAGACTCAGTAACTGCCTGGGAAGAAATTGGAAATTTACTAACTGTTGCAATCCTTCTCCCTGATGTCCCTCTGTCCCACCCCCTGTGGTGAGAGCCTGCTCGTCTCTGGGCACAGGCGGCGGAGGGGGTCCTGGAGTGGATACAACATGGACTCAAAGTATCTAGACACAGGAGGCTCAAACTTGCTGGAATAATCCCGGGTTTATTGTCTGTCGTCCATCCAGGGCAAGAGAGAGGGCGAAATGCTCTGGGTCTTATCTCTTATACCAGGGGGCAGGGGTGATTAGGGGATGCAGGGAGGTCACAGCCAATGGGAAGGGGGAAGGGAAAGAAGGTTCTCAGGTAGGAACTAACATTACACAAACCAGAGGTGAGTTTTACCCTTGGGAGGTACCAAGATTTTTAGATGCACTACAACAGCTGGTAATGCCTCTGTGATGACATATTTAAGAAGAAAATCAAAACAAAGCCACAGGTTTTTTTTCTAGTCAGAGAAGAGGAGGAGGAGGTGACAACATGTGAGGGAAAACAACATGGAGACACCAAGGTCAGTGGAGAAGGAAGGGGTGTTGGGAAAGATGAGAATTTAACAGAAAAGTTTTACAGATATGAATGCTTAGCCGAAGGTTCTCTAGAAATGAAAGCAAGCTTTGATATATAAAAGATGTTTTCAGGGCCAGTTGTTGTTGAAACAGCTGAGACAACAAAGGTTTAGTCAGTTGGAGGTTTTGTGGCTAAAGTCCAACAGGTTAAGTGGTCTTCAAACAAAGCATGCTTTCTACCAAGTAAAAAAGCATAGGTAGACAGGTGTCTCCCTGAGAATCAGACCTTTTGATATTGTTCTCATAATTTCTAGCTACTTTCCCAGGAAAGTAACTATAAACATAGATGTTTATACATTCCATTAAAGATATGCCTTTTGATGGATGTCTCTCACGGCCAGTGTGGTTGGGAAGGTGGTGACCTGACTATCCAATCCCTGGTTGTTGTCGAAAATCTATAAATACTGAAAGGACAGAATAAACATTCTTCTTTCATCAGACTTCAAGCTGTGTCTGTGTGAATCGCTGTGTCTGTGTGAATCATTTTGTGTCCGACAGTGACAGACAGGAATATGTTTTTTACCAAAGCAAGAAGAATTTTCCACTGCAGAACAAGTTTCAAAGTTTAACATGTAACTACTAACTCAGATGATTGGTTAGTCACTAACATAATATGGTAATTTTAGCAGTTTTGATAGGTTGTATGTAAAGGTAAAAAGTGTTGCGTATGATGTTGATTGGTTGTTATGTATTAAGATGCTCAGGAAAGAAAAATATATCATGTATTTTAACCAGAACTAAACAGGCTTCTGGACACATGGTTTGCCTATAGCCAGCAGCTGTATGCTGACCCATGACCCCCACTGCTGTAATCTAGTCTATGGAATAAACAGCTTTTTAAGGAAGAGCCGTCTTAAGTCCCCATCTCTCTGTCAGGCTCTTACAAAGGGCGAGGAGGTGCTCCAGGTGCCAAAACTGAGATTCCTCTGCAGGCTGTGGTGAAGACCATGGTGAAGCAGGTTGTCCCCCAGCAGCCCATGGGAATCCACGGGGGATGCAGAGATCCACTCACAGCCCATGGGAGAGGTGCTCACGCTGGAGTAGGTAGATGTCTGAAAGAGGCTGTGATCTGTTATGTGTAGTTGTAGGTTGGAGACAGAAATCATGACTTGAGTCCTCTTGATCATAAGACAAACAGCCAAGAGTTTATTATGGCAGTTCTTTTTATAAAGGGTTTGAACTTCCTGGGTTTAGACAGCTGATTGGTCTGGGTTTTTAACACCACCCAGTTTCTTGACTAGTGTGATCTTTGCAGCAGGACTGAACAGGATTGGTTGCGGTCTCTGTGTCCAAATCTATCATTGCTCACCCAGGGACTTGTTTTACTTATTTTCTAGAACAAACTAGGCCAGCCAAATTTGGTTTCTGTTTATGGCCAGATTTATCTGTCCAGCTACAGACTAGCTGTACTGTTACAGTGATCCAGTGGAAGACCCAGTGGAGAGAGAGGGCCCCTGCTTGAAGGTTGGAGCAGCCTGTCCTTGGAGGGCTGCATCCTGTGGAAAGAGACCCATGTCACAGTAGTTTTGGGAGGACTGTCTGCCTTTGGGAGAGACACTGCAGCAGGTGCAGTAGGATTGCTGCTCGTGAGAGAGGACTCACGACGGAGAAGTTCATGGAGAACTGTCTCCCGTGGGAGGGACCCCACGGTCTCACAGGGGAAGGACTTTCCCTGTGCAGCAGAAGAAAATCTCGGGTGATGAACTGACCAAAACCTGCATGCCCTGTCTCCCTGTGCTGTCGGTGGGAAGGAGGGAGGGGCTGGGAGGAGAAGGCGTTTTAAGGGCTTATTTTACTTCTCATTATCCTCCTCTGAATCTGTTAGCAATAAATTCACTTTGCAACTTAAGTTGAGCCTGTTTTTCCCTTGAAGTGTTTTCTCCTGGTCCTTAACTCATCAAACTTTCACTAATTTTTTTTTTCCTTTCTCTCCTCTGCTCAGCTGTGTCAGGGGAGGGTAAATGGGTGACTCTTGTGGCTGCTTGGTGCTAGGCCAGCATCAAACCACGACAAGGGCCCAACTGGAAATCATTTGTCTTGTGGGTCACCAGGTAGAGGGCTCACAATCTGGCTGCACTCAGGGATGTGCATCCTCCAGAAACCTATGGCACCTAGGAAAGCTTGCATTTCTTTCTTGCTGGTTGGTGGAGACATCTCTGTGATCTTATTGATGACCTCTGTGGGAATTTGACACCACCCATCTTGCTATTTCACTCCCAGGAACTGGATTTCTCAGGCAGGTCCCTTGACTTTGCTTTTTACGATGGCAAAGCCAGCTTCCAAGAGAATGTGGATGATTTTTTGTCCTTTCTCAAACACTTCTGTTGTCATGTTCCCCCACACAATGATGTCATCAATGTATTGCAGATGCTCCAGAGCCTCACCCTTTTCCAGTACTGCCTGGATCAGTCCATGGTAGATGGTGGGACTGTGCTTCCACCCCTGGGACAGTCAGTTCCAGGGGTGCTGTATGCCCCTCCAAGTGAAGGCAAACTGAGGCCCACACTCTGCTGCCAGAGAACAGAAAAATGCATTCACAATGTCATCAGTAGCGTACCACATCCCTGCCTTGGATTCCAGCTCATACTGGAGCTCCAGCATGCTCAGCACAGCAGTGCTCAGTGGTGGAGTCACTTCATTAAAGCCACAATAGTCCACAATCTCCATTCTCTGTCAGACTTGCGCACAAGCCAAATGGGGCTGTTGAAGGGTGAGTGTGCCTTGCTGACCACCTCTTGGCTTTCTAGCTCACAAGCCATCTTGTGGATTGTCATGGGGTGACTTTACCTTTAAGGTGGTTTTGGGAGCTAAGGAAGTTGAAGTTGCTGGTGACTGATGGGAGTCTTTTCTCCTGACCAATTATCGGTCATTACTGGGAATTGACAGCAGTTTTGACCATTGAAAAGTGGGATCAACTTGTGAACCCTACCTTAAGATGTAAAGTCAGAGCACTCTTGTTCTCTTTGTTTTCCTGGCTGTGAAAGGTAACAGAGCTCCAGCTGGCCTCCCGTTCCCTGCCCGGCCATGTGGCCCGGGCGGGGGCTGGGCTGGGCCTGCTGCCTCTCCCGGCCGGGAGAGGGGGCCTGCAGGGGGCTTGCCCCGGGCCCTGGCCGGGCCAGGCCGGTCCCTGGCTCGGCTGCAGGTTTTGCTGTTACTGAATTCACCAGAGACTGCCGAGTGAAGAAAGAAAGGGGCTCTGAACCTGCAGCGGGCTGAGGCGGCAACTACACTTTCCAGAGCAGCCATGAGAAATCTTCTATCGAAGACAGCTCCAGCTCCTGCTCCGGCAGAGATCACAGAACCATCTACAAAACCTGGGAAAGATTTTAACCTTTTCATTACCCAGATGAGACTTGCAGATTAATCTTTTTTTATCCAGAGAAAGAAAAAGAGAGTAATCAACATGTAAAGAGACTTTATAAACTATCAGAGACAGTAAAGAAAAGAATTAAGTTTCAGAAAAGGTAGAGAATAAGAAGATGCTTTATGAGCTGAAATACCTTTCTGTTGAGGCTATGGAAATGGACAATAAGGTCTTGAAAAAACTCCTTTAATTCATGACAGTATATAGGGAGGAATGGAGTGTTCAAAGTGTAAATTTTGAGTAAAAAGTAGAGCGATTGTGATACAGTGAGGTGCTGGAATAGAGTGAAGCAAAATTTGAAGCCTTGGGGGGCAATGAGAAAACTGTTTTCTAGTGAAGCTCACAGAGACAGATGAAGAGGACTTTTGCTTTTGAATAACTCATCCTTAAAATGACATCCCTAAACTCATGGCCCATACACACCTCAGAGTGATGTGAAATGGGAGGCGTGAGCTCTGATAACAGCATATCTGGGCAGCTGACATCAGGGCAATAGAAAACTATAGCAGAAATAGTTTTCTTGTGAGAAACTCCATAGATTAGCAGAAAGAGACTTCTGTTTCTCTACAAAGACTGATGAAAAGACTCTAACAGGAATTGGGACTGTTTTAAACACCAAAGTTCCAAAGTTTTTGTCTCTGTTGTCATGTGAACAAGGGAATGGTGGGTAGTAGGGGATAAAAAGGGTTTTCTGGAAGTTTACTCTGGTGTTCTTATTCTTGTAGTTTGTTAATAAACTTTCTTTATTCCTTTTAAGTTTTAAGCCTGTTTTGCTCTTGTTCTAATCCATATCTCACAGCAAAAAATAAATAATCTTTTTTAGTTACTGGTTTAAAACCACGACATGGATGGGGATCATGGAATCTCGATTCGTCCGAGACTGTCGGTGGTGCACCGTTGAGGTGGCAATTGGGGCACATTGCTCTTCCACCTTCAGGAATACTACTGCAGAAGGATTTTCTGACAGTCCAGGCAAGGTGTTTAACTGCTGAATGCACTCTGCCTCCACAGCAGCTGTTCCAAAAGCCCACCTGAGTCCTTTTGGGTCTTTGAAATACCGCTCTAGAGGAAATATATTCCCAGAATACACAGGGCCTCTGGACCAGTCACAGTTTGATGTTTCTGCCACTCCTTCCCAGTCAGGCTCACCTCAGCTTCCAACAGTCAATTGCTGCCATCCCCCATCATCCCAGCAATAGAAATGGGTTCTGCTCCCACATGTCCTGATGGCATTAGCCTACACTGTGCACCAGTATCAACTAAAGCTTTATATTTCTGTGGCTGTGATGTGCCAGGCTATTGGATCCACACCATCCAAATTACATGATTTTCCCATGCCTCTACCTGATTAGAGGCAGGGCCCCTCTAGCCCTGGTTAGCATTCCCTCCCTGGGCATACATTCTAGAGTTGCCTTCAAGGGGATCTGACAGATCATCCTCCTTTCTGTTATACCTGGCAGCTTGGTAACAGGAGGTTGAGGCTACCTTCACTTTAGCAGAACTCCCTTGGCTAGTGTTTTCCTCCTTGAGTTGACACACCCATGCTGCCAGGACAGAAGTGGGCTTTCCATCCCACCTCATATCTTCCCCACGGTCACACTGGAAGAACCAAATGTCAGCCTATGGGGTGTACCCCCTCTCCCTAGCTGAGGGACGTTGAGTTCTGACTTTGGGGCCTGTGACTCGCACTGGTGCCACATGGGAACTAACCCACTGTGTCTTGGTTGTCCTAAGCATTAATTGTTGCAATGAAGGTGGAATATTTGGATGGCCCCAGATTTGCCAGGTTCCACAACATTTGCCCTGTGCACCTGACCTTGTCAGGGTCATTATCATGCTGTCTGTCCCTTCCAAATAATATCTCTAGTACCGCCACTTCTCTCAGTTGTTTGATACCTTCCTCAGTTGTCTTCCAGGGCATTCTATGATGATACTCCCACATTCTGTCTCTGTGAACAAACTTTTCTCTTACACTCGTTAGAAGATGCTCCCAGAGAGAAAGGGGCCCTGGCTTCCTCACAAACATCTGATCAACACCTGCATCTAATCAACACTCGCATCCTGTGTCAAGGACCCCAAATTCCTTGCCTCGCCACTATCCAGTTGCATGCCTGGAGCCATATGGTCCCAAACCCAAAGCAACCAGGTCGAGTAAGCCTTGTGCCCCTGCTGCACAATGTCTTTTCACAGATTACGGAGACTAACATGCGACAGGGACTCAGTGATGATTTCAGGCTCCAGCTCTCCTGCTGGTTGCGAGGGTCCTGGTACCTCATCAATAACTGGGTGCACTGATTCGGTCTAATACTTCCTCTTCTACACAAGGGCAACTGCTGCTGGCTGTGACTGCCCTTGTGGTTCAGCTGGAACCTGGACAGTTGTAACATCTGTGGGTTCCATTGCTGTACCATCAGACTCTCCCTCTTTGAGGAAGGGACAGGGTTTCCCACCATCTGGGGAAATGTATTCTCTCAGCATCTGCCATATTTCCTCCAATACCTCCACCAAATCTTGGTGGTTCATTTCTGAAGTGGGGTGTTGGACAGTATCAGGTTGCAGGCAGTGTCAGGCTTTGGGGAACTGTCAGGTTCTGGAGCAGTGTCAGGCTCTTGGGCAGCATCCCTAGTCTCTGGGGTAGATGTCAGTGTGGTTACCCAAGGCAATCTCACCTTATCTCTGAATGCTAAAAAGAATAGGCGTATCAGCAACATCAGCCACTTTACAATATCATTAGCATTTAGAGAAGATTTGAACCCTTTGAAAGCTGTTGGGGTAGGCCCAAAGAAATAGGTGAAAGGCTGGGAGAAAGCTTCCCTGGTTGCTACTTCCTCACAATGAGTACCATTATTGATGAATCCCCAAAAACATACACTTAATCTGTGTTAGCCATGTAGCCATATGCCTGCTTTCCAGAGTGTGTTGGTTTTGCACAGCCTGGTTTTTAGTAGTGGGAGAGGGCCACAGAGGTGGCTTCTGTGAAAAGCTGTTAGAAGCTTTCACCATGTCCAGCAGAACCAATTCCTGATGGCTCTGAAGATGAACATGCCGCTGGCCAAGTCTGGGCCAATTAAAGATAGTGGTAATGCCTCTGTAATAACATATTTAGGAAGAAAATCAAAACAAAGTACACACACATTTTTTATTTGATCTAAAGAGGAGAAGATGAGAACATGTGAGGGAAACAACATGGAGACACCAAGGTCAGTGGAGGAGGAGGAGGAGGTGCTCCAGGTTCAGGAGCCAAGATTCCTGTGCAGGCTGTGGTAAAGACCATGGTGAAGCAGGTTTATAGGGTTCAGCCTAGCCGGGGGCACAAGCCAGACGACTATTACCTCTGAAGAGCCACCTATCTATCTGAAGCTGTGGGAATCTTTCATTTGAGTTAAAAGTCTTTCCCAAGATATTGTGTTAATTAAGTTACGTGTCAGTCACAGACTGGGTAATGTTGCTCCCTATATGGTTAGTCTACTAGAATATTTGTTCCTTAAGGTTATATATCATTGTGCCTTCCTTTGTTCTCGTCTTTGGTTGGTCACCCCCACAGAGATCTCTCCCTGGTTATTGATGTTTGGCTTTTGATAATCATCTCTATTTTCTTTTATTCCTTATTATAAGTGTTATTTTCCTGGTGCCAACCACCATTCCCACTCCTATTAATTTTCTCCCCACCATCTGCCCTGAAATCAGAGGACCCAAAGGTTTGTCACAGCCACCCTCACTGTGACACAGGTTGTCCCTCTGCAGCCCATGGGGATCCACAGGGGATGCAGAGATCTGTCACTAGAGGAAATGAAATGATTCACACGAACACCTCTCAGTGTCAGAACAGAAAAAATGGTGCCTTTATTCTCTGACTCCAGTATTTATAGATTCTCGACAATGACCAGGGATTGGATAATTAAGTTAGCACCTTCCCAAGCACACTGGTCATAAGAAACATCCATCAAAAGACCTTTCTTAGAAGGAATGTGATAAACAACTTATGTTTATAGTTACTTTCATGAGAAAGTAACTAAAACTATGAAAACATTATCAGAAGGCTTCAATTTCCATGGTGACAGAGATCCACCCTCAGTCCATGGGGGAGTTGCTCCCACTGGAGCAAGTGGATGCCTGGACGAGGCTGTGATCCAGTGGGAGACCCAGTGGAGAGAGGGGGCCCCTGCTTCTAGGCTAAAGCAGCCTGTCCTTGGAGGACTGCACCCTGTGGAAGAGTGGCCCATGGTGCAGCAGTTTTGGGAGGATTGTCTGCCCATGGGAGGGATTCACGTTGCACCCGCTCGTGAGATAGGACACACGCTACAGAAGTTAACGGAGAACTGTCTCCTGTGGGAGGGACCCCACAGTCTCACAGGGGAAGGACTCCTTTCTCTGCACAGTAGAGAAATATCTCAGGTGATGAACTGACCAAAGCCCTCATGTCCTGTCTCCCTGCTCTGTGGGTGGGAAGAAGGGATGGGTTGGGGGAAGAAAAGGTGTTTTAAGGGCTTATTTTACTTCTTATTATCCTACTCTTATTTTTTAGTAATAAACTCACTTTGAATCTCTAAGTTGAGCCTGTTTTTACCTTGGAGTGTTTTCTCCCAGTCCTTAACTCATGAGGCCTTAGTTTAATTTTTTTTCTCTCCTCTGCTCATCTGTGGCAGGGGAGGATGAATGAGTGACTTTCATGGGCGCCTGGAGTTTGGCCAGTGTGTCAAACCACAACACATGAAGTTAAAAATCCATGAGTTCCTCAGCTAATTGACCCATTGTTCAAACTGAATAACAGCCACAGTAGCCTTAGTCATAGGACCCATGTATTGATAAGGAACTGCAAATGGGAAAAATATAGCCACACCCATGTGCCATCTGAAACAGGGTAAGCTAGATCACATGGTGCTACCTAATGAGGTTTCTATATTTAGCACACAAAAAAATAGGTTACCCAGGAACTGTTATTCCTTTTTCACCCTTTCCTCTAGATGCCCTCAGGCCCCACCATTGGGCACCAAAATCTGTCTTGGTTTGAAAGACAGGTGTTTGCCAAGGAAGGTGGGAACCTCCCTTGGAATGGAAAAATATGACCCCTTGTCTCCAAATTATTATAACATTTAGAATTTAATGGGCTTTCAGGCAAAGATATGGGAAAAGGAACAACAGTTTTTTACTAATATGTGTATGTGCTAGAACCCTGGGCACAGAGTATTTCATGCTTTCTGTGCTGACAGGCACATACCCACAAGAGAACACTGTGTTTCACCTGAGGCCATGGAAAAGGCTTCCAAAATTGATAGATAGAACTGAAACTGTGAGTGTGTAGTTTAAACAGAAGTGTGTTATATCACTTGGTGGAAAATTTAGAATTTAAAGTTTTAGAATATGGTAATTGTGGAGGAGGCCTAGTTCTCTGACAGGCATCTGTGGCATCCTCCCTGGAGATCGATCCCCTAAGATAAGAAAAAACTGCCTAGTCACTGTGACTAAGCTGTGGACCCCTCCCTGCCTCAGGACCCCTGTTAACTATTGGTCATCTTATCCCAGTCCCAGACTATTGGTCCCCTTCCTGATTCTCCCCTTCCCTATAAAAACCCCAGCTTTTACCCAGTTCAGGGTTAGACCATCACTGTCCCCCTTTGCTGAAGCCTGCATTAAAGACTCCTTGAGGAATGCGATATGTTCTACCCATCTCTTGTCTGTGACGGCAGACCGAGCTGGCTGGGCTGAACAGAGCTGATCACAGAGCAGAAATAGCTGCTAAGAGAGCTGATCACTTAAGGCCCTTGCCCGTGCTCCAAGGGTTACCCCTTGCTGGAGACTGCCTGCAGAACCCCAGATGTCGGCTTTGTCCCCTGGGACGGCCTGACTTATCTGGGCTTGTTGCTGGCAGGAGATGGGGGTCAGACAGGCCTGCAACAAGTAATATGTATACAACAAGATGGAGGTTTTAGGGTGCTAATTTGCCTTGTTCTTTCACCTTCTTCTTCATGGATTCCAACAATATTGTGTGATTGGACAGAAAAATCTGCAGTGCAGAACACAGGAGTTTGGTTATTGAGTTATAAGTAAAAATAAATTAGTTGGCATTTTATGATTGGGTAGTTGACACTTAGAAAGCCTGGGAAAGAGATACCTGGGGCTCCATTTTCTATACTGTTAGCTTAGTGTGTAGGCAAACTCACTGTCTGTGTGAATGTAATATAGATAAGAAAAAATAAATAACTGAGTCCAAACACAAAAACTGTCTCATTAATCCTGACCTTGAGGAAAAGAACCCAGAGACTTCCAACATGTATGTATAACAAGGCAAACAGACAACAAAAATGGCAACAACAAACAAAAAACAGAAAAACCCAAAATACAGTCTCTTAGCGCTGTTTAAGCAATTTCCCCTTTGGTGTAGTTATGGTCACAGCTGGCAGGGGCGCTAGTGAGCTCCCGGCAAGGCAGGTACAATGACTCCCCCACAGCTGCAGGGGGTGGTGTGTCAAGTCCTCAGAGACCATACAGTAAATGGTGGCTTGGTTGAGATGGGAAGTAACAGGCGGCAGCTGTTTGTGATGGCTGGGCTATGGTACAGAGGTGGCCCATACGGGGACACCCCACATGTTGGCTCTGAACACCCCCCCCCCCCCAAATGGCCGGAAACAAACAAAAAAAAAAACAAAAAAAAAACCAAAAAACAAAACAAAACAAAAAATAATTAAGCAGACTTGCAGTGCAGGAAAACTGCAGCATAGGGGGATCTCGGAGTCCAACACACAGTAGTGGCCGCAGCAACACATAGTGGGCAGAGGGTCTGGCAAGAGCTGGTCCTGATGTTCCGGCACCACGTGCTCTGAGCAGTCAGGCAGCAGGGAAAACAGCAAACAACTCCTTCCTCCCCTGAACCTGGAAACTGGACTTCCCAAAAACCCAGCCAAACCTCTGGGGTAGCTGCCTCAGCTTTTTTTCTCCCGGTATCACCTGCAACCTGCCCCCAGCCAAGGCCATTTCAGTGGAATTGTTGAGGGTTAGGTGTTCTTTTTTTTTTTTGCTTTGTTTTATTTTTGTGTTCTGGCCTGCCAGGGAATTTTTACCCATTATGTGCTGGGACAACCTAACTACCGGTACTTAGGGGTGCTCACAAAGAACAAAGAGTGGCCGGGCCCAGGGTGGGGGGGGAAGAGGGCAGAAAAAGGAGGGTGGGGACAGTTTTTAGCTGGCTTTTCCTCGGCTTCGGGGAAGGACGTTGGTGTGCTGGGTCGCGGAGCTGCTGCTTCTCCTTCTCCCCTCTTTGTTGGTGGCCTCGCACCCCCTGTCCTGCCAGGCATCGCAGTGGAGCTGCTGATACACCTCATCCACCAGCCCAGGATCTCAGCTCATCCCTGCTGTCCCAGCCGACTGTTTCCTCGGAGCCCTGCAGGAGCACCGGGACTGACTGCCCGAGGGGTTTGTGAAACAAGCCTCTCCTTCATCCCGTCTCAGCCGAGAAAGCTGTCCCGGGGTCCCTGGTTCTGTTTTCTTGTTATTGCTGTAGTTATTGTTTGTTTGTTTACCTGGTTATACTAGTAAAGAACTGTTATTCCTATCCCCAGATCTCTGCCTGAAAGCCCCCTTGATTTCAAAATTATAATAATTCGGAGGGAGGGGGTCTACATTCTTTCATCCCAAGGGAGGCTCCTGCTCTCCCCAGCAGACACCTGTCTTCTAGAACCAAGACAGGAATGTTGTGACACCCAGCTACATCTTTTGTTTCCTAATTGCCCCCATTTGACTCTCAGGAAATGCATTGTCCTTCTTCCAGATTGCAGGTGAGAAAAGATTCACTGAAAAAACCTGATGCCCAAAAGGCTGAAAATAAATCTCCATAGAGCGATGTCTATAGAGCAGGTATGTGTCTATTGCAGAGCTGGTGGTGAAGGGGATATTTCCACCTAACTCACCCACCTTTGTCAAGTGCTGTGGTATATTTATACAGTAAGTATTGCTTAGTATCACTATGTCACTATAGCATCAGCATATACTCACCAGAACTAATTTCCATAGTATGATCCCATGGTTATAAATAGTTATTTCACACTGCGCTTGTGCCTCCCCAACTTGGGAGTCATCGAGGGTCTTTGATGAAAGCTTCCAAGATCATCTTCACATTTGAACTTTTCAACTTTGTCTTCGGAGCATGCACAGTTAGTGTTCCTTGGTCTGTCTCATCCTAACTAGTTTAAATTCTTTATTTTGTGGCTAACTGGCTTTGCAATTGCCAATTTCTCATTAGTACTATAATTATCTATCTCTAAAGCTATCCACCTGGTGAGGTTTTTTTCTTCTTTTTTTGTCTATTCAGCATTAAGCAACTAGTTAACCATATATTAGCTATTACATTGTATAAAAAGTTAATTATATCAGGTTATATAAGTATAAAAAGCTATGATTCAGATTATATACGTATCAGGCTATATAGATATCTTATAACTCAAGCTATAAAAGCACCATGTAACTTTGACCTAAGCTATATAGGTGTAACTTTTTAAAAATTCTTTTGTTTCTTTTTTCTCTTGATTCTGCTGCTGTGCTTCTTCTGCACTTCTTTTCACTCCTGGATTTCTCAGTCTCTTCTGAGCTGAGTTCCTTGGGGATATTCCCTCATGGGGAGTCCCGCTTGTCACAGTCTTCCGGGTCAGGACAAAAACTCCAAAGCCTGTTAGGATCTTGTTTTTCGTGTTTATTAGGATGTTATCACTGTCAGGAAAATTAATCCACAAACACCAGAGGATTATGTCCAAAAAGGAGACAGAGGAGTCCTTTTGCTTTATTCGAATAAAGGGAGAGGCCATGGGGCATTCCCCTGGGGTCTCTCAAATTTTTGGAGGGCGCAGCCTCCTTTTTATCCTAATTCCCGGCCGCTTGTCCCTTCTCTCTTTCCCCATAGGCTGAGGTACTTGAGAGGTACAGGCTTCCCGGAACGCCTGATACCGGCGGCAATACCTTTCCCCCCCACCCCGATGCATAATCCCTTCTTAACTTTTATGGAATTCAGTGTTCTTTCAGTGCCTCTTTGATCTTCTACTGGAATCCATCTCATTGTTTCTGTCGTCTCTCACTGATAGCTACATCTTATCAACTGACCCACAGCTTGTTTGTAAAGACAAACCTGTCATTCCTCTCATGACAAAACTTGGCAGGTCTCTCCAGACTTTCTGCACAAGTTCAATTCACTGCAACCTGGCTCATTTTGCTCTGATGGTACAAAATGGCCTTGTGACTCAGTTTGGCTTTGAAAGCACAAAATGGCCCTGAACTACACAGTTTTTTTATCTTTATACCTATTTTTACCCAATTAACAATAGATACGTATATTATTTTTCTTAATGACCCAATGACCCATCACCTGTGTACTGCATTGCAGCATTTTCTATCCAATCACTTACTATTACCCAAAAACCTCTAAAGAGCATGAAGAAGGAAAAGAAACAACAGTTTAAATCCTCCATCTTGTCTTCTGCTTTCTATTAAAAATGAGATTCACTTAATAAATTAGAAAAAGTTTAATATAAACAAAAAGACAATTAGGAGATAAAGGAAATAAAGCAAAGGGTTAAAACGGCCGGGTGCCCTGGCGGGTTGCCAGAACACACCTGGTATCTTGGGAATACCCTTTTTATCCCCTCCTGCTGTGAGGGTTTAATGAATATTCAAAGCATGTCCCCTCCCTGGTTCCACCTTCTTAGAACATGCTCTTGTACAGTTTTGTTTTCTGTTGGTCAGCATTTTTTTTGCTGGTCATCATTATTCTAGCTGGTCAGCATTATTTTGGAGTTTGGTTTCCTTTCTTCTGCAAATGGTCAGTGTTGATAACAGTCCGGGCCTCTCATCCTTCCTTTGAGGGCAGCTGGGCTTCATATCTTTCCCCCCTGCCAATGTCCTGGTACCGGCTTTTTGATAACAGATTGCTCTCCATTTCCTGCTGCTGATAATAGCCTGTTTTCCACTGTCCTTCTGTTGGAAAGCTTGGTCCTCCCATTGTCTTGCCTGTTGGAGTTATCTTGCCTTGTCCGGATGAAACATATCCTTACCATTCAGAATTCCTATCTAAGCCTATAACTTGCTAAGAGAGAAAAGAATATAGCAAAAGCATATAGCATATAACATTTATCAGAATAATTGTGAAAAGCCAATATTTACAACATGAATTCACAACAATCTCTCCTTTTATCTTTTTTATAAATCATTTGGCTTGAGCAATAATTCTTGTTTTCTAGCTTCTAGCACTCATTCATTTTTTTCACAAATCAATTTAGCTTCTTCCCAACGGATCTTTCACATTATTTTGTTTTCTTAATACCATGATTTTTTGTGCCGTTCCAGATGTAGTCAATTTTGGTTCTGTAGGCATTGCTACTATTTGCATGCCTTGCACCACTTTGGTGATTAGTTGGATGAAACAGGGGATTAGACAAGGAAGGAATATTAAACAAGCTGTAGCACATAGGAGGAAGAAACCTAGCTTCTTCCACCATTCTGTCCCCAACGGGTTATTCCACCAATTAGTGGTCGTCATTGACTCCCATTTTTTGGCTGGCACGTGGGCTATTTTTCTGATGTTCTTGGCGATATCTAGAACGGCATTTCCATTGTCATCAATTTGCAAACAACAATCTGATGTATTAAATTTCCCGCAAACACCCCCCTCTTCAGCCAATAGATAGTCCAAAGCCAGTCTATTCTGATATATTGCAGCTCTGGCTTGCCGTTGCTGACTGACTATTAATTCCATAGCTCCAGCTGTTTCATTGGTTATGATTTCTACTACAGCTTGGAGTCTCATAATGCGATTTAGCATGTAAATTGGGGTTTGATATCCCCAACTTCCATCTTGTGCCCAAGTAGCTGGCCCATATGTTTCTAGTATGCATTCAGGGGGCCATTCCTCATCTCCCCATTTTTGAGGTCCTCCAAACAATTCCCTTTTATTTCTTTTTAGGTCCTCATAAACCGGCACTCCCAATTGATCTCCAACTGGTCCTGGCAAAAGGAAGAATCCTGGTTGAATGATTCCCAGAGTACAACTCCCTTTCCATTGTGAAGGGAGCTTTGGGTATGCCCTTTTCCCACATATCCAAAATAAGCCATCTGGTGCCTTTCAACAGTCATTTTTCTGTTGATTTATATTTTCCCAAAATTTAGATATTTCTGGGATTCCAGAGTAAGGATTTTTCCCTTTACCATTACATCTGGAGAGTCTGGTTCAATTATCATACACACAATTCTTTTCTTTTACTTTTCCTTGAGTCCAATACAGAGTTGGTTCCTCTGGGATCCACCATGTAGAAGTTCCATTGCTAACCTTATACCTTTTACAGGGAGATTTTCCTATTTCTTTAAGAAATTTCTTACCAGTCCGCCATAAACATTCTTCCCCTATCACTGTTGAACTTAGAATCCATCCTTCTGGTCGAGTCCCCCCTCTTATATTGGTCCGGTTCCACTTAAGGAGTTCCACCGGGCCTATGCTACTGCCTTTCCATGGCCATTCCTCCGTCATCAAGGCTCCTCCACAGACCCAACAGTTCGTTATGTTAAGTTCTTTACTTATCCTCGCCCCTAAATCCACAAACAGGTTTTTCCCTAGTCTTGAGATATCTATTTCCCCTTTTAATTGCTATTTGAGCCTTGCATACAGGTCCTGACGTGAGGTTAAGATAGGTTTAGGTTGCTATGTTGGTTTTATCTTTTTTCTTATCACTTGCTCTTTTATCAAATCTTGGGTCTTTCCCTTGACCGCCCCCGTGAAGCAAATCCATTTTTCCCCTTTTGGGCAAGTGCTTCCCAATCTAGTACCACTGACTCCTAAGTTTTCTGTGATCCAATATTTTTCCCCTTTATGTATACAGGTACTTAAATTGGATGGGTTATAGCAGTGACTATTGATATTGGTGTGGGTAATAAGAAAGAAACCCCGGCGTCTTTCCATGTAAAGTTTTCGATAGCATTTGTAACATGGCTTTGCTGGTGTCCCAAAAGGGAAAAGGATAAGTGACAGAAGAAGGAATAATAGGGGTCTAGTATGGCTTACACCCCCACCCATCCTGCCAATGAAGTTGCAGCTCACAGCAGGTGTTTTATATTCTTCTTGGTGGCGAGTTGTAGAGGCCAATCTGGTCTTGCCCCCTATTTCCTTGTCACTTCCTCTTTTGTAATTTCCAAGCAAATCTCTTTTGATACCTTTTAACAGCAGTTTCCCACTGTTCCTCAGGTATTTCCCACTCAACACGCACTAGTAATTTCCCATCTGTAAAACAAGTTATCATTTAAGTTATTCTTAATAGATTTGGCACACAACACTTCCTGCAATGAGAGGCTTAACTTTGTGAACCACAATACCTATTTTTCTCTAATTTAAACACTTATATTTAATCCAAATAGCATGTCCCGTATTGGGATGATTTAGACAAGGTATATGATGTGGCACTGATGGAAGTTGTGGTTCTCCCCCCTCCTTTATACAAATCACAGGCAAAAGCAAAAATATATGAGGATTTCCCAACCAAAACAGCCCCAATCCTCCTGTTTGGAGTGGGAATTTTCCTCCCCAAGGTGGATATCGAAAGTGTCTCAGAACTTGTCCAGGCAGGACTTGAAACTACTGATACAGGCTTGGTCCTACTTCTCAGTTAGGCGTGATTCTTAGCTCATCCCTTGGATCATTTGGATTGTCTCAGTTCATTACTGCCGGTCTCTACCCAAGAGTCCAGTTGGTATCACTTGGTTTGTGTGTTATAGTCCAGTCCTCAGGTCTTTTGATCTTATTGGTGTGAATCCAACTTCACTCTTTGGTCCAGATTGCAGCTTCTCTGCCTTAATTATCAGTAGTACCTGAAAACAATTTCTTAATAACACAGGGAGAGTGAAAGCATCACATCAAAATTTTCCATCAGTATTCTTTAAAATTCTTGGGTTAAACAAAATTTAACAGTAAACATAGGAGCCAATCTCTTTCAGCACGTTCAAATTAGTTAAACAAGAAAGGCTAGGTTAGTTTTGACTTCAAATAAATTACATTTATTACCTTTTCACCTTTTGGTTAATATTTGTTTAGCTTCACAAACTTCTTTTATCAGTTTCTTAGAACAAACCCCTTCTTTTTAACAAGAGTAAAAGAAAGAAAGGGAAAAAAATAAGAGAAAAAGAGATCCTATTTCAAGAAATTAAACACCTTGATGAGGTTTTCAGAATTTAGCGAGTAAGACTACTTTTGCTTTGGTCTCATCATCCACCGGTCTGTTTCTCAGCTTTTGTTCCGTTCTTTCCCATTCACAGCAGTTCTTCAGGCCATCTCTCTCACCCCTGCTGCTGCAGCTCTGGGCTAAGCAGGCTGTTTCAGCAGTTCGCTCTGCAGGGAGGGGCCCATAGGCCGCCACTTGTGTGCTGACCCTTGGGGCAAAGCCCGTGCTCCATCTCTCCCCGCTACGCCTTCCCTCTACACACAGGACTGGCATTTTCAAACATACTCAGCTCCCATCACAGCCGAGGGGCAAAGCCCGGAGTCCACAGTGCTCTGGTTTGGTGCTCAGCTGCTGGACCAGCTCACTCCTCAGCGGCAAACCTCACCCAGCGCTGCTGCCGGGCCGGTGAGTGCTCTCGGACACCCCGCACCCCTCGAGACCCCAGCACAGACATGGCGGGTCCCGCTCCAGCAGCGCCCCTCACGAACCGCGCTCTGCCACCCTTCAAATCGGGTGGGAAAGGACTGGGAACCACCGCTCCGGGCCCCGCTGTTCACCACTCACAGGGACCGGGTCCTGCTACAGCCGCTTTGCATAAAAGCAGTCAAACAACACCTAAACCTAGCAACTCCTAACCCAGCGCTCCAGATGCTCCTAACATCCCCCCTTCGGGCACAATTCTCCCCTCTAATCACTCTTGAAAGTTCTTCTCCCCCCAAGCCAGTGCTCACTCTCGGAGCCAACAAGACACTTCTCACTCTCTTTCTAAAAATTTCTACAGCTCTAATGAAAGGGATCACAAACCTCTCTCTCTCTCTCTGCCACTATCACCTCACCACTCTTTACACCACATCCCTCCAGAATCTCCACTACACAAATTACTCTGCCTCAGAATCAACTACAAATTCAAACACCTCCTTTTGGGGACCCTCCCCAAAGCCATCAAAGGCGCTAGACAGCTCACATCAATGCAGAGCAGATGACCTCCGCAGAAAGGCCGGAGAGACCAGTCAACTAGCCAGCTACCTTTACCAACTAAAACAAACCTGCAGTTACCATTTTCACTCCCTTGAACAGATCTTCAGTCAAGCTAGAAATGAAGACACAGACATAATTCTTCTCTAAATTTTCTTCTACAAGTACAAAGGAGTCCATCCTCACACAGCTGCTTAATGTGAATAATCTCTAGTGTAACTTTTCTCATGACAAGATATGATCAGGTCTTTTATTCTTACAGGCATTTAGATACATTGACAAGTTTCTGACAATACCTTTATGTTTCAACAGTACTTGCAGCTTATATACTATGAACAATCTATAGCAAGAACCAGTCCTACAATTGTTTTCAAACTCTTCTTTCACAAAATAAGACTCATCTCTAAATTAACACATGTACTTATTAAAATAGACCAAGTTTAGAGTCTCCACAATTCTCTTCTCAATTCAAAACACCAACAATCCTAATTCTAATCTTTTAACTGGGTCTACTTCTGCTTCTGTAATAAGCACAGCTACAAAACAACACAAGCACTTCTAGAGACGTGCACTCTTGGCAAATTCAAAAGAACAAGAAATCATGGCAGTTCTGAGCATGATCTTCAGCTAAACACACCATCACAATAACTTTAGCAATCATCAGAGAGATGATCAGCATTTCATATTGTGAAAAGAGAGACAAAATAATTTTCAGCAGCAGTAAAGAGATTTACAACAATCCACAGGATTTTGCTTTTAATGCTGGCGCCAGGTTCTGATGTTAAGAACCATGGACTGTGCCATCAGTATGGGATGTAAACAACATTAGGGTTAACAGTTCTAACACTTATTGACAGACTGATCAGTTTTCACCTCAAGGAGTGAGTACTTGCAAATTACTGTAACTTGCCTCTAAAATTAAAATCAACCACAAAATTCTATGATATTCACTAAAGTAAAGGAATTGGAAGGCATGCTAAGAAATGGGTTTGTTTCTCTACAAAACAAATATTGCAGCCACTCAAAAAAAACCAGAGTTTACTTCTTTTTCCCACTTTCTCCCAGGATGCATTCCTTGGAATTCTTCCAAGCCTCTCTCCAAACTTCTCTGCTCTTCCTGAAATCTCAAATTTTAAGCACCGACACAGCTTACTGCTGCAGAAGCCCACTGCACAATCACACACGGAATTCTCTTAGAACCTGGGAAAGAAAAAAAAAAAGGTTGCAGCTTGCAGCTCCCTTGGTTTGGAGCTGATACCATACGACAGTACTGCTCCATATCTCACTCACACATCTGGCTAAGAAAAAGCTCTCTGAGACAGTCTGACACCAGTCTTTACTCCCGGAATCACAGAACTTAATGTGCCCGAGGTCTCATAAGACCCCGGCACAGAAAACTTGGGTCCCAGAGTGGCTCACCCAGCTCCCTCACCATTGGGCATGTTCCCGGCCTGTTTCACAGCTTCAGGAGGTTCCAGGAGTTACTGAGAGCTCCTCTGATCCCCCTGTGCCTGGAGCAGGGAACCCGAACCAGCATCTGTGGTTCACTCCAGCCTGCCTGCAGCCGCCGGAACAACTTAGACACAGCTCTGCAGCTTGAGAGAGAGCTCCAAATAAGTTTAAACAATCCAGGGGCAGCAAGACCTAGACAGCCCCTGCTCTCACCTTACTCAAGAGGGACGAGCTGAACTCATCCCCTCAGGGCACCCTCCGTGCCCTGATCTTATCAGGGTTCAGCCCGACTCACCGCCGGCCGGAGCTCCAGGAGTCCCTGCACTCCTGAGGCTGACCTGCCACTCCGTCTCAATAGCTCAACAGGGAGTAGCTCTG
This sequence comes from Poecile montanus, assembly GCA_038429875.1. Classification (NCBI taxonomy): domain Eukaryota; kingdom Metazoa; phylum Chordata; class Aves; order Passeriformes; family Paridae; genus Poecile; species Poecile montanus. The sequence continues at coordinate 104,480,769 of CM076541.1, forward strand.
GGAGCACGATCTCTCAGAAAAAACCTTTCACTGCCACCACAGTGGGGCAAAAAAAACTTCTAAAAAACCAAAAAAACCAAAAAACAAACAACTTCAAAAGCTGAATCACATACCAGCTCTCCAAAGCGACCCCTCCCCTGCAAGCAGCTCTTGTTGCCCAGGGGGAAGAAAGGCGCGGAGGGAAGATCAACAGTAAAGACAACCTTGACTCTGCTCTGAGACCAGAGCTGCTATCTCGCTGAGAACCGATTTGACGTAACACCCCCCGGCTCCTGGACTACAAGTCCCAGCTCCCGTTTGCCACCTCGGGGCTCCAAGACAGGAGCTCGCAGGGAGGAAGAGAATCACTCCATGTGTCCCCACCGTGATCCAGTCCCTGTGGAAGCATCGACCCGTGTTCACTCTTACTCCAGCACAGCACAGAAAATCTTCTCTCTTTAACAACACAATACAATTGCTCACCCTCACTCCAGCACAGTACAGAAAACCTTTCCTCTTTAACAACACAATACAATTGCTCACCCTCACTCCAACACAGCACAGAAAACCTTTCTTCTATAATAATACAATTCCAAAAAACAAACTTTAACACAACAATCACACCTATTTACGCATTCTCACATCTGTTCCATTCAACTTCACTCAGTCACAGCAAGACATTAAGGTGCTCTTTACTACCCAGTTACTTGTTAATATCCACCCATGGGCACTGTAATATCTCAAATATCGCAAGTTTCTTGGATTTTTCCTCAATTTGGCAGTTTTAAGTCCAAATTTCTTGGATTTAATCCTCAACTTGACAAATTTTTAGAGAATCCACATTTTACTCTGTTTTCCCAGTGGATTGTGCCAGGAAAACCTTCAGTTCCCTTTCCCGAGGGGCTAACCCCTCCCCTGAGACCCAGTCCCAGTAACCCCGGGGGTATCTTGAAACCCCCGCTTCCCGCTCCCCCAAAGATTACTTACAATCCGTCTTCTTCTCTGGATCTTCGTACACAAGAATTATGGAGCAAAAATACTGCGGTTTTAGGGAGCCTTTTCCCTTTTCTTTGCTTTATTCCTCTCCTTCTTGTCCTCGGGGTTTTGACCTGCAGCTGCTTGGCCCACGCTAGGAGTAAAGGAGTGGGGTCTGCTGAACTCAGCAGGGGCGCGCCTGTTTCCCCATTCTGGATCTCCGGTGGTCCTAGAGGTGAGATGCTTATCCCAGACAGAGCGCCCAAATTATTAAAAACAAGATTCACTTAATAAATTAGAAAAAGTTTAATATAAACAAAAAGACAATTAGGAGATAAAGGAAATAAAGCAAAGGGTTAAAACGGCTGGGTGCCCTGGCGGGTTGCCAGAACACACCTGGTATCTTGGGAATACCCTTTTTATCCCCTCCTGCTGTGAGGGTTTAATGCATATTCAAAGCATGTCCCCTCCCTGGTTCCACCTTCTTAGAACATGCTCTTGTACAGTTTTGTTTTCGGCTGGTCAGCATTTTTTTTGCTGCTCATCATTATTCTAGCTGGTCAGCATTATTTTGGAGTTTGGTTTCCTTTCTTCTGCAAATGGTCAGTGTTGATAGTCCAGGCCCCTCATCCTTCCTTTGAGGGCAGCTGGGCTTCATATCTTTCCCCCCTGCCAATGTCCTGGTACCGGCTTTTTGATAACAGATTGCTCTCCATTTCCTGCTGCTGATAATAGCCTGTTTTCCACTGTCCTTCTGTTGGAAAGCTTGGTCCTCCCATTGTCTTGCCTGTTGGAGTTATCTTGCCTTGTCCGGATGAAACATATCCTTACCATTCAGAATTCCTATCTAAGCCTATAACTTGCTAAGAGAGAAAAGAATATAGCAAAAGCATATAGCATATAACATTTATCAGAATAATTGTGAAAAGCCAATATTTACAACATGAATTCACAACATTTCTAAACTATTTTAAACTCTAAACTTTAACTTTTTCACTCAGTGACTTAAGAAAACTCTCTAATGTACACACACTTTTAGCTTTTTTATCTAACTTTAACAATTGTTTTCATGTATCACTATGAAAACATGCTCAAAAATTTCATGTTATATGAAATTCAGTGTTTTTCTGGATCTCAGAGCTAAGCATCAGAAACAAGTGCACACACACTGTGTTTCAGACTTCAACATATAGGCATCAAACCAAACCCAGAAGAGTGGAGAGGACCATTTCAAGTCCTGACTACCCTCACCAAAATCAAAGGTGCTGGCAGAGAATGCTGAATTCACAAGTCCAGAGTTAAGAAGACCTCTGCTCCTGAAACAACTGGAAAACAGAGACTGATACAAATCAGGGTGATGTGATTTAAATTGTTCTTTTTGTACCTGTTATCTGCATAGTTGGAAACCATGATTCAGGTTTGGCCCCAACATTTGCATGTGGCTTTAGTCCAAAAATGTATCCAAAAGCTCTTCATAAGAATGACTCATCAAGGTGGTATTGTATACGTGAAAATGAGGCTTGGTAAGTTTTGCCCCTAGATAAATATTGAGCCTGTGCCCTTGGGGCTGTAATTCTAAGCAAAGCAATATTTGATCACTGTCTTGGTTTGAAAGACAGGTGTCTGCTAGGGAAGGCAGGAGCCTCTATTAGAATGAAAAATGTAAACCCCCTCTCTCTGAATTATTATAATTTTGAAATTAAGGGGCTCTCAGGCAAAGATATGAGAATAGGAATAACAGTTATTTACTAGTATGTCTAATAAAGCAAACAAACAACAACTACAGCATTAACAACAAACAGAACCAGGAACCCAGTGACAGCCTTCTTGGCTGCAGGCACTTTCCCCTTTGGTGCAGTTCTGGGCACAGCTGGCAGGGGTGCTGGTGCTCCCAGTGGACAGGACAGGTGGGTTGATTCCCCTGCGGCTGCAGGGGGCACTGTGGCCATGTGCTAGGGGAGCACAAGGTAATGGCAGCTTTGTACGAGACAGGAAGGGATGGAAGAAAGGCTTTGCTTCACAAACACTCCTGGGGCAGTCGATCCCGGTGTTCCAGCAGGACTTACGGAAACAGCAAGCTGGGCCAGCAGGAATGAGCAAGTCCTGGGGTGCTAGCAGGATGTATCAGCAGCTCCGCAGCTGTGGCTGGAACCGTGGGACGTCTCGGCAGGCAGGAGGTGCAGGGCTACAGTGCAGTGAAAAGTCAGAGCAGCAACGAAGAAACAACAGGGATGGGATAGCAGAAGCTTGCTTTCCAGCAGGGCAGAGAGGGGTGAGTCCAAGATCCCAGGCACGCGAGCAAACGAGGATAGGTCTCTCGTTTAGTGAGGTAGGGTGTTAATAAGGTCCCAGTCCAACAGTTCCTCTTACCATCAAAAGCTCACCCACAGAAAGGACGAAGCAGTACAGGACTGGGCTCCGGTGGTGACAGTGAATTTCTCTTCCCAGTAAGCAACAGCTTGCCTGTCTTCTGAAACCCAAAGCTAGAGCCCTTGAAGCTTTCCAGCCCTGTCTTTTTGCCTGTCCAAATCTCCAGGTATCCCCTCCTCTCTCTCCTGAGTTTGGCCACTCTTTTGTTTTTCTTAAGTATCCATAAGTACCCAATAGCTAGTTTCCTAGCAACTTAAGGGAAAAAATTCCATAAATACAAAAGAAAGAAACCCAACCCCCAACAATCATACTGAGGATTATTGAATATATTGAAAAGCAAATTTCAGATGCAATTTAAACCTTAGAAGAAGAAATTCATGATTTATCTGGTATAATTTTAAAAAATACAATGGCTCTCAGTTTCCTACTTGTGGACATGATTTTCTGAACCTGAGAGAGTTTCAAGCTCTCAGGGGCTGATTTGTGTTCCCAAGGGAAAATCTTTTGAGAAACTTTTTCTCTCTCAAGGACTGTTGTGTAAATAAAGTTTTGGTTTCTCAAAATAAAGACACATGTTCTGAGAGTGTTTTTCTCTTGTCCCATCAATGGGATAAGGGAGGTGGTGTTCCTTGTACCAATCAGGTTAACCTCTGTCGGAACACCTTATGAAAAGGGTTGAAAACCCTGAAATAAAGGCTTTTGCCTCCTGAAATAAACCTTGGCTGCTGTGTGCACTAAGAACCCCTGCTCTACTTCATGTCCACTAGCAACACCTACGAGTTGCACAATCATTAACACTAGATCTTATGCTGATCAGAGTTGCAACTTTTCTCTAATAAATTCTTTTTCTCTTTCTCTGATTCTGCTGCTTTTTTCTATATCTTTCTTTTTTCTCCTGGCTTTTTCAGTCTCCTTTGGACTGAATTCTTTTGGGATTCTCTCTCGTGGGGAGTCCCACTTATCTCAGTTCTTATGATTTGAAGAAAACTCCCGGGCTCATTAGAATCTTGTTTCTCGTATTTATTAGAAGGTCATTACAAAACTTGGCAGATCTCTCCAGACTGACTGCACAAGCCTAACTCACCACAACCTGGCTCATTTTGCTCTGATGGTACAAAATGGCCCCAAACCACGCGGTCTCTTCACCTTTATATCTATTTTTAACCTATTAACTACAGACACGTGTATTGTTATTATATCTTAACAAATAAGTTTTCTATATCTACTTACGTAATTAAAACTGCGACTGTTGACAGACCCCCGAGCTGTTCACCAGTCTTCACAGAAGTAATTGTGAATGCCGTTTATTTCTATCTTTAGCACATCTTTTATAGGGTTCTACAGGGTCTGCGGGCAGAGCAAGCTACTATTGGCTAACACACACAGTTTACATTTTTTCTCTTACACACAAGGATACTGTTTTACTTTACTCTCTCTTCTGCATGAAGGTTTCAAGGACTTTAGCCTTTAATATCACGACATGTCAAAGGCTGGTTTGTGCATACAGGCCTTTACTAATATATAAAATATAGCAACAATTCCCCCTTTCTCTTTTTGCACAAACCAGGCATTGGATAAGATAACATAGAACTTAGACTGTCATCTCAATTAACACTATAAGTAAAGTCCATCCCCCTTCTAGCACAAGAGACCTCAACCATCCAGTGATGCCCCAGCTGGCGAACCAACCTCCAATGGGATCACTATCTTCCTTCAGGGCATGCAACCCATCCTGTAGCTGCTGTAGTTGCTCATGGATGGAAGCTGAATGATCAGTAAGATCCAAGCAGCACATGCCTCCAAACTCCTCACAACCATGTCCTTGTGCTAAGAGCAAAAAGTCTATACTAACATAGCAATTACTACACAGGCTAAACACTTTATCTTAAACTATTATCTAACTACTTTTATCACACGTGCTTTGGTATATACGCAGTCCAAGCGTGAAAGCAATTTGCTGAAAGGGTAAACACACAACTACACTTTGCTTTATATACAATTAGATAGAGTCTCTACACTTTTCTTAGGTCTTCTACAGAATTTCTCCAGCACGATTCAGTCCTGGAACGTTCACTGCTCCCGTGATGTCAGCTGGCAGCTGATCGGTGACTGAGGGCTTTGATGTTCAAGTTGTTCTTCAGATCCATCTAAATCTTAAAACAAAGGATACCTGAAAAATTAGTAGAGACACAACATCATAATAACAACATAAAATCTCTGTTGGCAACTGTCTGTATAGTGTTCAGACACAACTGTGTCCTGACAGGTCCACTTCTGATCCATGTCTGGAGTACCACGGCTGTGTGATGACATCTCTGTTCACTGGATCTTGTGTGTTCAGAGGCACACAGTCTGGTCAGAAGAACAGGTGACCTTTCCGAACCTGCCAACAAAACACAGGCACTTCTCCCTTTGAAGTTAATAAATTACGCTAATTAAATGCTTTTAGGGCATCAATCTCCCCTGTTTCCTTAAAAAAAATAAAACTGAGATGTACTTCTGTTATAAACATCAACAGCAACACAAAACCATATACACAATTAATAAGAATTTATACTAGTTAAAAATCAATTAAATCTTAAACATTATTAATAACATATATAATATAAAACTGCTATTAATTACTAAAACACTGCACCAGCATCCCATAGTTAGCAAACAAACAGAAACAAAAAAAAAATCAGTGAAGGATTGCAAAATCATCTCTGGAAATGATTCTCCAAGCCCACTTCAAAATTGATCCAGCTGTCATATTAATAGGGTCAAATTGTTGAGTCAAAAAGTGACTCAAATACTCTTTTGGTACAGAAAATATCTGGATTTGTTGGCAAACATTCTGTCCAGGTAAAGTCAAGGCTTGGCCAGGGCCTGGCTTTAAACTGGAAAGATGCCTCTTAACTCATTTCTAAAACAAGGTTCTCAATAGTAGCAGGTATGAGATGCTTACAGCACAGCAAACTGTTAAAATGCATTTGTACAAAGCAAATGATCAGGAGCCTTAGGTACCAGACCAATTAAACCATGCAGCAGTTGGTTTAATCTGAAGCTTCTCCTATGGCAGCTGATCCTCAGCAATGGCACACCTTCTTAAAATTCTGGAAACACTGGAAAATAGTAAAGTTATGAAAAACAAAAACTGCCGAGATTGCAACAACCAATAGAACTCCCGATGAAGTCAAGGGTGTCATAGACTGCATTCACTTCTATCCACAAGCAGGTGTTCACCAGTGTTCCATCACAGCTGTCTCAGCTGTGGCCATCCTCCTCTCTCTAGGAAAACAACTATACTTTGCAGTTTAAACAAGTGTCTCCAACAAAACACAAAACAATTTCAATCAAACAATATCTAAACCCAACAATAATTATATATGACAAAAAGAAATAACAAACTTAACCTTAAAAGAATATATAAGTTATAAAACTTAACTTAAAAACATTCAAGCCTAAACATTATAAAACTTGACTATTCTTAATTCTATTAACACTTAATCTATATTAAATGAAAACATAACTTAATCTTATTCTGTTACTACAAAAAAAGCAACTAAAAGTTTAATATATACCTTTTAAACACAATATAACAATAACATGGATTCACTATAAAGATTATAAAAATGTTACAAATACATCACAATTCTATGTCATCTAGCTTTCAGAATAACCCACAATAACTGCAAATGTTACTAAAAATACTTATTCATAACAGGAATTTGCCTAGTATATGTTTAAATTGGTTAGGATTTTAAAGTGTAGTTTTTCTAGAGAAAAACCACCGCAACAACATGGGATTTGGCAGGTTGCCATCCAGCTTTTATAGCACTTTTCAGAAGCATCAAGTCCAATTTTTAAACTAAAATCCAAAATCCAAATTGGTATATATGCAGTTATATGTGTTTTATATAACAAAAGAACTCACATTAAAATTACCTTATTAAAATTGTGGAAAAAACAAGCAAATAGATAATATATACTTTAACTTAACTTTGTCTTGTACAGTAAAGTTCTCTTAACTAATTATTTTTTAAACCACAAATCCCTTCTGTCGATAACACTAATTGGAAGAAGGTTTTCCTACAAGCTGTAAATCACACCATATTTTAACCTTAGGTTCTAAGACCAATTATTGCAAGGCAACTTCTGTTAAGCACTTTTTTCCCTTTTTTTTTTTTTTTTTTTTTAAACTTTCAAAGAACCACAATAATTTCTCTAGTAAAACTCTAAAAACTGCAATTGCATAAATTCATAATTACTTAAAACACAAAATTAACTCTACAATGCTATATAAAAACATTTTGAAAACCCAATAAATCATGACTTTTTAACAAACTGGGTACTATCCCCCTGCTTTTTCTTAGAGAGGGAGCGGGGGTTGGACTGCCCACTCTGCTGCCGCTGCAGCTCTGCTCTTATCTTTCTTCACATTCTCTACATACTCTCTCAGCGAGGAAAAACGGAGAAAAAGAAAAAAAAGCCTCACAAAGTTAACTTTAACAAATGCAGTTTTTTCTCTCAATCTCTCTTGTTGTTCGCTGATAGAGGAAAAAAGGGCACGATTTTACAAAAGCAGGCGATGTTACATGAAAAGTCTCTCATGGCCAGGTGCTAACAACAGCGATCATTGCAGCTTATCAGCATGGCCTTGGAACTTTTCTTGCCCTGCTTCTACCCCCAGGGTGCCTTTGTTCTCTGCGCCCACCTCGCTCCCCCATGTCCCCCTGGTTCGGGTGGAAACCAGTCTAAATTTGGCTTCTTTTCTTCCAGGGTGGTAAAGATGGAATTTAAATAAGATTGTAGTGCTAAAAGTGACTCCAAAAATGAAGCAAATATTTCTGGATGTATCACATCCTGCCATAATTGAACAGATTCTGTTCGTTGTTTCAGCGATCGCTGTGGAACTTTTTTTTTTTTCATTATTTTCTTCTCTTTGACTCTCCCTCCCTCTCTCCATGGGCAGCATAGATAGGAGAGCTTGCCCAGCAGTGGGAGATAAAGGCATCTGCCACTGTGACACAGGTAGAATTACGGGGCTCACAGCCTCAGCATATCTCACTTTTCTGTTTTTTAAGGTATTAATTACAATCTGCCAAGTTCGACCGAGAGACACAGTGTCCTTGCTGTTTTCCGTAATTGCCGTTTCCCATATCAGAGCCGATATATCAGTCCGTTCTTGCACCGCAAAAAGCAGTGTGAGCACTGCAAATGCTCATGACAATTAGCCCATATAATGAGCATATCCAGGTCCTTTTCCTGGGCTGCTTCACCTCGTTTAACGAGGATGCAGAGAAGCAGTTTATCTACCGCCGCAAATTCCACATCCATGCTGACGGCAACCCGCAAGAGGGAAGGTTGCGACCCTTCTACTACGCCCTTGCCTGCCTGGGCCCCCCCCAGCAGCCCTACTTCCATGTCCAACCGCTCCGCGTCTCACCGCGCTCAGGCTGCCTATCCGGTGCCGATCCAAGCCCGAGACGTCTAACGCCCAGATCCACTCCACTGACTCCAAAGCCCCTCTGCCCGCAGGGGTGTCCTTGGTCGGAGCACCAAATGTTGAAAGACCCCCGAGCTGTTCACCAGTCTTCACAGAAGTAATTGTGAATGCCGTTTATTTCTATCTTTAGCACACCTTTTATAGGGTTCTACAGGGTCTGCGGGCAGAGCAAGCTACTATTGGCTAACACACACAGTTTACATTTTTTCTCTTACACACAAGGATATTGTTTTACTTTACTCTCTCTTCTGCATGAAGGTTTCAAGGACTTTAGCCTTTAATATCACGACTTATGTCAAAGGCTGGTTTGTGCAGACAGGCCTTTACTAATATATAAAATATAGCAACATGCGACTAACTCGAAACCAATCAATCTTTGTGCTCCCAAAAATTGCAGAATCATGGAGAAGGAAGAACTAAAAACTACACCCTTTTTCCTCCATCTTTACTCAATGTGTGAAACCCCTCTAATATCTATATTTTTCACCTCAGTGATATATTAAACATTTTTCTACTTTCTACTTAATCTCTTACAAATCTTGGTTTGCTCAGGGATATTTGGAAGCCCTTCTGTCAATAGCAAATAGGATTGATGCTTTCTTAGAGAACAGAATAAACAAAGAAATGTCTCTACATTTCTGGACTCCTACATCAGTGAAAGAATTAATAAGGAGTTGGTTGAAATTTGGAAGCAAACTCAAATTCTAGATCAGGTATCTTTCAAAAGGCTCATTGAATTTTGAATATACCTTCCATGCACTCACTTCATGGTTACGGACCTGGGCCTGGATAAAAGGAACTGTTTATACTACTTGTGAAAAATGAGGTTCACTCTCATGATAAATTTTAAAAGGTTTAATAAAAACAAAAAGACAATAGGAGACAAAGACACTAAAACAAAGGGTTAAAACAGCCGGGTGCTTGACTCTCTACCAAGACCACACCTGGTGTCTGGGAAACACCCTTTATATACAATTTCTACTGCATGGACTTCATGCATATTCAAACTTTTCCAATAATTATTTTGCATGGCCACTCCTTGGGTCCACCTTTTTAGAGCATGCGCATTTCTTGGCTTTGCGGTTTTAATTCCTTTCTTATCATCCTTGGATTTGGGCTTTGGGTCCTTTTTTCACAGGTGTTGAGTGTTGATAGCAGCCTGGGCCCCATCATCTGTTCACTGGAGGTTATCCTAACTAAGCAGACAGTTCAAACATACTATATTGACTATTACAGCAAAGCCATTTTAACATTATACATATAACATTCATCTTAATACTTGTGAAAAGCCAACATCACAATATGCATTTATAACATACTTATATCTCTAGTTAGTCTTTGCATAATAGCTGGCTGTATCATGCAAAGCTGTGGTTGAATGTAAAGAGTAGACACTAGAGAAGACTCTAAAGGGAGGAATGTTGCCAGAATGATTTTTGCTTTTATGTCTGTCCTGGGTTGATTATGATGTTAAATTGTATCCCCATTCGTCCACCTAACCCAGACACAGATTTTGTATTCTTAAAATTTCATCTAAGAGTAAAAGTGAGTGGAAAAGAAGCACCGAGTCTGTTATCAGAGGCTGTACTTGCTCCCCCGCCCCGCATCGGGAGTTTTGACTACAGCACAGACAGACAACAAGGGACAGATCACCTTGGCTTTCCAGCTAGCCAGAGCAGAGAGGTCTTCCTGGACTGTTTTCTTTCCCTTTTTTTGAAACGAATCGAACCTGCTCTGAACTGGGGACTCGGGGGAACACTGGGTGTCGCTCTATTAGGAACGGCTGGAAAGAACGACACAGACTCTCATGGAGTCAGAACAGGACAATTTTTTCAGTTTATTGCTTCAGGTCTCTTTATAGACTGATACGTGGAAAGTACAGAAAGGAAACTCTCATTGGTTAGCAAACCACTACATCACCATCATTGGTCAGTGGGGCTCACCACCCCCCTGACCTTCTCCTGCAAAGAAAACAAGAGACAGAAAACAACACCTGCAAGGCTGTTTTCTGTCCCTGAGGATTGTTTTAATTCTTTCTCATGTTTTTCCCAGACTACTTTCTCAGGCAAGACTGAGGAGCTATGCGGCCTGTAATTTGTACAGGCACTCTGGCTCAGATTTAGCATCCATAACCAGGAGCTTGCACCCGTGGACTACCGGGAGCCCAGCCTGGGCAGCGGTATTTTCCAATGCCAGAGGGATTGATAACAGAGCAAACACCCACAGGAAAGAGACCCTCTGAAGTTTGTCATCTCTTCGGAGAGGCGAGAGGTTTTGTAACTTGATATCATTCATTTTTGTGCTGGGTAGTGCTGTGCCTGTGAAATAAACAGGTTTTTTCCACTTCTTTCAGAGAAATCTCTTCCCGAACCGGTTGGGGGGTGGGAGAAAGGAGCCACGTGGGTTTGCTTCCGGGGGGGGGGCATTGGAGGTCTTCTGCCAAATTTGCCCTAAACCAGGAAAATGTTCTTTATATTCTTGTGAAAAACGAGGTTCACATTTTTTCAATATAAAATTTAAGAAGTTTAATAGAAAGACAATTAGGAGATAGAAATAAAGCAAAATGAACAAATATGGCCAGGTGACTCAGCCTTCAGCCAAGAGAGCACACCTTACTAACAAAAGATCGTCTCTTAAAAACAGAAACCTATTACATATTCATAAATTATTTTACATGATTCAAACATTCCTCTTAAGTTTTAGATGTTCCTTTGTTTAGCTTCAACTCACCCTGTTAGCGTTCAGGAACACAATTATGGAATGATTATATGAAGGTGCTTTATTAAGGGCTCTGCGTGTCAGGGGTACACCATACCCAAATCTGACCCATCTTGGTTTTGAGTTGAACATGTCTTTATACTCTATTGTTATATAACTTACATATTAATTATTAAACTTACATTGTTCTATTGTATGCATTGTTTTTACCCAAGCATGAATTTCTCGTGATCCCCTCTCAACCCCCTAACATTGTTTCTCATGTTCTTTAATCTATATATCTAATCACATCTGACAATTGTATCATCATATACTGATTACACAGGTGCGGTTTCACATGATCTTTAACAAGCACAAGGCCTAACATTTCCCAGGGCCTACCTTTCCCAGGGCTTGCCAAGCCTAACTTTCTTTCTAAGTCCCCGAATTTTCTGTGATTTTAAAACCTTTTACTATCAGCCCCCTCCCCAATAGATCAGTGTTCTTGGCTCCCTTGAGTCTCACACTCCCTGATAACAGAGGTTCAGTAAATTCCTCCTTGGAGCACTGGTCACTGCTGTCTTCATCTGGATAAGATAATCTAAGAATGCGGGGGGGAGGGGGCGGGGTTCTGACTATCTTTTCAGTTGCTGGGTTATATGAACAAAAGTAGTTTTTATTTTAATACCATGCTACAGCCTAACATATATATGTATTATACCACTATTTCTAAATTTTATCAATAACAAAAATAAAAAAAACTATATTAATACAGCAAAGTTTTCTAACATTATACATATAACATTCATTTTAATATTTGCAAAAAACCTATAATATAATATGCACTTATAACATTCTTTACACATATATTCTAACTATTTTTGTGTAGTTATATAGTTCCTATCTAGTCCCAGTACTTTTTCCCACCCTGATAGGCAGAAAGACAAAACACATAGGCCCCAGTCCTATCTTGGTTCTTCTTGGGAACCAAGGTTGAGATCAGCTTTTCAAGACACATTTTCATAAACAAAGTTTAATTTCCATCTGAGGGGGGAGGATTTAGGAGGGTCTTGAACTAGGGGGGTGGGGATTTCCTCACCACTTATGTCTCTAATTGGTGATTTTTGTCAATTATGCTAGTTAGCTAAAGTTATAAAACTGTATTCACTCTCTGCAGGAGTGGGCACTTTGTGGACATTTTCCATATCTGCCCCTGGAGGCCTCCAATAAAGACCAAACTTTATATTACCTCCTATACTAATATTGTCTCAAAAGTGTGTTGTTTCATTTCTAGGTTCTTTAAGGCATCAATATGTACAAGTAAAACCAAAAATTTCTTGTTAGTGTAATTGAAACTTGAGAGTCTAATCATTATCAGTCTGGATCTAATTGTTACACAGAAAGAAAGAATCATGATGTATTTTAAATTGCAACACACACCCCCCACGCACACCCACCCACCCCCACCCTGCTTAGTTTCTATTCATTTTCATGGTGTTATGCTTGTTCTTTCACTGCTCTCCATGGCCAAGAGGAATATGATGTTCATGTTGATGGTTTCTTTGGGTTTTTTCTTCTGCACTCTAGGATTCAATTTGGGTCATGTTTATGTTTGCTAATACCCTTTTACACCTTTCTGTGTTGGTGAATGAAACATGCAAGTAACCTTCATGCACAGCAGCTGACCACACCACTGCCTTTACTGCATATTGTTATCTGATAACCAAATTAGAAATGCTTGAAGTGTAAGTTATTAGCCACAGAATTCCTTTTATTGTTTTACTGTATTACCACTGATAGTTACACAAGGCCTAAAGTATAGGAAAAGAATAACTAAAAATAGTTTCTGAACGTTCTCCTGCTCCCAATTTCAAAACAAAGAATACTTCATAAACTTCCATGAATAACACACCCCCAAATAAAGGAAAAAAAAATAATTAAGAAAGAATTAAGACACTCACGTGTTTGGTAGTTATGCTTGCTTTCCCTTTAAGGCCTTAAATGCTTATATCCAGAAATCTCACTTTGTCAGTGCTAATATAAAATTCTGTCACAGTACAAATTAAAAAAAAATAGTTTGCAAAAGAAAAAGAGCTGTAAATCAAGTAGTTTTCTAATCAAAGGAAGATGTATTACTGTTTGAGCATTAGAGTGAGATCAGTTTTTTGTTTGCAACAGAAACAAAGCAATACAAATGCAAAAAACTTAAGTATACCAAATTTGCAAATAGGACTTTCAACAAGTAACACCTTTAAAGCTTGAGATAAAATTCCTGTCATGCTCCTTCCACCTTTCCATTTCAAGGCACACATACATAGGCACAATCCTACTTTGCACTTGGTCAATTTACACTGAAGTTAAATATTCAGTAGCTATTGATGAATGAGATGATGCTCATGTTAAAGCTGAGTGGTAAAATGGTTAACAAAATAGTTTGTGTAGGCTCAGTTTAAAACTTGAGGTTCAGAAAGAAAGTCATGCTAATAAAAAATTGGTAGCTTCTGTTTAAACTCCTGTGAAAAACAACATTCACTTTCCTGGTAAATTTTTAAATGTTTAATTAAAAAAAAGACAATAGGAGACAAAGACAATAAAACAAAGGGTTAAAATGGCCGGATGCTTGGCTCTCTGCCAAGACCACACCTGGTGTTTTGGAAACACCCTTTTATATACCATTTCTATTGCATCAACTTGATGCATATTCATAGACTTTATGCATATTCAAACTTTTCTATTAACTAGTTTACATTTTCCAGCAACTTTTTAGCATGGCCACTCCATGGGTCCACCTTTTTAGAGCATGCGTGTTTCTTGGCTTGTGGTTTTAATCCTTATCACTTTTTAATTTGGGCCTTGGCTCCTTCTTTCCACAGAAGGTGAGTGTTGATAATCAGCAGGGTCCCCATCATCTATTCACTGGAGGTTATCCTAACTAAGCAGACAGTTCAAACATACTATATCGACTATTACAGCAAAGCCATTTTAATATTATACATGTAGCATTCATCCTAATACTTGCGAAAAGCCAATATTATAATATGTATTTATAACACTCCAAAGATAATTTAGAGCTCCAAGACATTTGGAAGCTTAGTTTTTAACCCTCAGTAGTGTTTCAAACAAGATAATTACCTTTCATTGGCTCCCTCTTTACTTTCAAATTATACAATGTACAGCATAAAATTTGATTATTGTGAGTATTGGAAAATGTTGGAAATTATAGAATAAGCTACTAGACCAATATACAGATATTTTTTTACTTTGCATTTGTCCAGTTATTCCACTATGGGTAAATTTATCCACCAGCATATAAGTACTTTAACTTGTTTAGAAGTATATTGAATTGCATCAAGAATTAGATATATTGCCATTTACCCCATAAATATTCAAGGTTGTTAATAAGACTAATTACATTCCACACTAAGCAGCCACTAAAAAATCATCCGTCTCCCTACTGAAATGTAATGGCTGCTTTGAATTCTCTCCAAGTTTCATGGTACTCCATGTTATTCACAAAAAGTTTCATAAATTAACCTAATTCCAGAGACAAAGTGACCTAAAATGTACAAATACCCAAGTGAATAGAGATGTTTCAAAGGAAGGTAACATTTCTCATAATAGCTTTAGCAGGAATTCATATGTTGCATTGATTATGCCCCAGGACAGGACAGAACGATGGCAATTCAGATGGACTCCTCTGAAAAGATGCATCAATTTTTTATCACGTTCTAGCCATATTGTCACAAAAACTTTTGAAAAAGACTGAAATTCACCACCAATTTGAGATTGCATGCGAGTTTTTACAACATTCATTGGGAAAAATAAGGATCCCAGCATGGCACCCAACAGCCCGCCACAGATAAAGTCATTGACCAAGTGAGTGCTATAAGAAGTTGCTTCAGGCAGACATTGTTTGATAGGTCCTCGTAGGCCAAAGAAGAAGATATTACTGCTTCCATTCCGGAGCAGAATAGGCACCAAACCCCGATAATATTCTCTAATCCCATAGACTTTTAGTACCTTGAAAGCCTGGTAAGTGTTTGTAAATTTGTCATGGTGTTTGTAGTCTTGAAGCAAATTCTGGACTCGTTCAAAAGGTGTAAGAAGGGCTTCTGTGGTCCCTGCAAGCACTGCTGCCATACTGCAAGTTAGAAGTTCAGGTGCACTTGTGTGACTATGTAGCAAGGAGGAGAAATCTTCATACAAGCCAAACATTAGAGCCAGAGTAGTTGTTTTCTGCATTAATGGAGGAAGAATTCCACGATAAAGATTTCGAATTCCATCTTTCTGCAGTTGATGTACTGCATCCTTTATTTTCAAGCCATACAACTGTTGTCGAAAGAGGACCTTCTGGATGGGAAATGTGACTATTATATTGGTGAAGGCTGCACAATAGCCACAAAGATAATGTTTACCAGAGTTACCCTTTATGTGATGGCTCATATCTTGCTTTGAATTTGGTGGGACACAATCTTGTGAATCCATCTTTTTTTCCCCCCTCAATATATATCTTAGATTTCTTTTCCTATGTCAAAAAAAAGAAAAATAATGTGAACAAAACGGCATATGACACAGTTTTTTTAGTTTACACACACACACATTATGTACACACTGTTCAACATCACACTGTGCAGCATTTTACGTCCTGAAGAAAATTCATCAAATTCAGTGGAACAGTGTGACAAACTGTCATCACCTGATGGATGATGCAAAATACACAATTTTCCACATTATATCCAAGGGCTTGAAACACCAGATATTTTTGCTCCCTTTATGTTTTGTTGATTAGAACCAAACTAAATTAAAACAAATAGACATATGAATGCCTCCAGTGCCACCTTACAAGTGAAAATGTGAGGGAGAAATCACACATTAAGTTGCCAGTACGGTATGTCAAGGAATTCAAACACTGAATGATCTAGTCTAACACTAGTAAGATACAATACAAATTACCAAGGTTTTGGAAAACACACACACTACACACAGCTCAGCATTACAAATTCTGACCATTCCTGCCTGTATTTCCCTGTGGCAGACAGAAATAAATAATTTAAATAGGAATTTAATCATCAGCATTAGTTTACTATAGAGTAGTAAAATAATATAGAAATGCTAAAGAACACATTGAGTTCTGCTAGAGCTAAGGTCCTGAGGGACAGTGAAAGGAGTTTCATTAAATAAAACTGAGAATTAGTCCTTAGTAGGTGATACATGATCTGCTATTTGCATAATGTTATGCTCTTCAATGTTTTCTAAGGAACAGCACCATAGAAATCATTTACAAAGGTTAAACATTTTATCCTGATATGAAATCATACCAGTAGTGAGAAATTCACATCAGGGAAGTTGTACCACTTCATCTATACTAATATGTATTGTTCTTAAGATCAACTTAGTTCTATCTGCATATAGTAAAATAGCCACATCCACAACTAAGCCACAGTCTTATCTGGCACCCCATTTTTATATTGAGTTATACCAAGTCTGGATAAATGTGTCATTCAGTAATACAACATGTAAACCACAGGATTCATAAGACTTTTGACTAGGCACCAGTTGTGTTTGCAATAGCAACCTGTGGCAAATATCACTTCTGATTTCTTTTGAGAAAAAAAAAAAGAGCTCTAACTCAGTTTTATAAGGTACATATTTTCTCATGTAGTTTAAGTAGGTTCTCATGATTATGATTCGAGAACTTGTAATGATCAGGCAATGCAATTTTTCTCAGATGTGTTTATGACAGAACCTTTGTTTTCCGCCTTAATTTTGCAAGGCCCAGCTGTATCACTGCACTGATTTTGGCTGGGATACAGTTAAACTGGGAGGGAACACAGGTGGGACATCTGACCCCAACTGATCAAAGGGATATTCCATACCATATGACATCATGCTTAGGATATAAAGCTGATGGGAAACAGTGAATTAATTCCTTGATGTGCTTTATTTGCATTCATGACTTTTGATTTACCATAAAGCACAAGAGCCAGCAATCCCCAGGAACAAGAAATCAGACAATGAAGGCAAGAGACTGGCATGGCTGAGTAGGGACCTGCTGGTAAAACCAAAGGGAAGAAGTAAATTCACAGGCAGTGGAAACAAGGACAAGTAACCTGGAAAGAGTATAAAGTTTGGTTGTGTAGGGATGGGGTAAGGAAGGCCAAGGCAAAGCTGGAACCAAACCTGGAAAGGGACACAAAGAATAACAAGAAGGGCTTCTACTGGTACATTAATCAGACTATGTCAATGAGCAGCTGGAGTGAATGGAAATTCCCCTGGGAAGGGATGAGGACCTGACTAGGAGCTTATGGGTCAGGATTAAAGGGAGGGCAGGGACAGGTCACATTATAGTGGGGGGCTGCTATAGGCATTAATCAGAAAAGGAAGGTCAAAGGTGTAACCCCTGATAAACAGTGCTGGAAAACTCATAACAATGGATGAGAAGGCTGAGGTGCTTAACTTTGTTGCCTCAGTCTTTTATGGCAACCTCTCTCCCCACACCTCTAGAGTGGATGGACAGCAGAATGGGGACTGGGGGAGCAAAGTCCCTCCCACTCTAAGAGAGGATCAGGTTCATGGCTACCTGAGGTACTTGAATGTACATAAGTCTATGGGACCAGATAAGATGCATCCCATAGTCATTGGCTGATGAAGTTTCCAGGACACTCTCCATGATATTCAAAAAGTCATGGCAATTAGGTGAAGTCCCAGGTGACTGGAAAAAGGGAAACATTGTCCCCATCTTTAAAAAGAGCAGAAAGGAGGACCCTGGAAACTAGGGACCTGTCAGACTCACCTCTGTGCCTGAGATCATGGAGCAGATCCTCTGGGAAGCTCTGCTGAGGCACACGGAGGACAGGAGATGATCTGAGATAGCCAGAACAGCTTCACCAAGGGCAAGTCCTGCCCGACCAACCTAGTGGCCTTCTATGATGGAGTGACTCCATCGGTGGACAAGGGAAGGGCTACAGATGTAATTTATCTGGATTTCTGTAAAGCCTTTGACATGGTCCCCTACAACATCCTTCTCTCTAAATTGGAGAGAGATGGATTGGATAGGTGAACTGTTAAAAGGATAAGAATGTGGTTTGACAGTCACATCCAGAGGGCAGTGGTCAATGGCTCAGAGTTCAGATGGAGATCAGTGACAAGTGGTGTCCCTCAGGAGTCTGTATTAGGACCAGTGCTATTTAATATTTTCATTAATGCCATAGACAAAGGGATCGAGTGCACCCTCAGCAAATTTGCAGATGACACCAAGCTGAGTGGTGTGGTTAACACACCTGAAGGTTGGGATGCCATCCAGAGGGACATGGACAAGGTTGAGGAGTGGGTCCATGGGAATCTCATGAGGTTTAATAAGAACAAGTGCAAAGTGCTGCACCTGAGTTGGGGCAACTCCTGGTATTAATCCCGGCTGGGGGATGAACAGATAGAGAGCAGTCCTGCTGAGAAGGACTTGGGGGTGCTGGTGGATGAGAGGATGGACATCAGCTGTCAATGTGTGTGTTCACAGCCCAGAAAGCCAATCATGTCATGGGCTGCATCCAAAGCACTGTGGCCAGCAGGGCGAGGGAGGGGATTCTGCCCTTCTACTCTGGTGAAACCCTACCTGAAGTGTTGCATCCAGCCCTGGGGTCCTTAGCACAGGAAGAACGTTGAGATGTTGGAGCAAGTCCAGAGAAGGCCACCAAGATGATTAGAGGGATGGAGCACCTCCACTATGAGGAAAGGCTGAGAGAATTAGGATTGTTCAGCCTGGAAAAGAGAAGGCTTTAGGGTGACCTAATTGTGGACTTCCAGTACCTGAAGGGGGCCTACAAGAAAGATGGAGAGAAACTTTTTCCAAGGGTATGTGGTGATAGGACAAGGGGGAATGGCTTCAAACTGAGAGAGTATGCTTATATTAGATGTTAAGAAGAAAAACTTTAGTGTGAGAGTGGTGAGGCACTGGTACAGGTTGTCCAGAGAAATTGTGGATGCCTGTTGGGGGTTAGGTGTCCTTCTTTTAGTTCTTTTAGTTACCTGTGGAATTTTTACCCATTAGTTGTGGGGAAAACTTAACTGTGGGTACTTGGTGGATACTTGAAAAACACAAAGATTTCGGCCGGGGCCCAGAGGGGGGAAGGGGGCAGGAAAAGGGGAGGACGGGGACAGTTTGGTGGGCTTCTTTTGGCTTTGGAGAAGGACACTTTGGGCGTGCAGAGCTGTTGTGGTGGGGAGAAGGGAATTTTGCCATCACCCAAACGGAGCTGCTGCTTCTTCATCTCCTTCTTCCCTCTTCATTGATGGCCTCACACCCCTTATCCTGCTGGGATGTGTGGCAGTGCCAGCCACCACCGTGGAGCTGCTGATACACCTCAGCCACCTGCCCAGGATGTCAGGTCATCCCTGCTGTTCCAGCTAAGTCTTCCTCAGAGCTCTGCAAGAGCACCGAGACTGCCCACCCAAGGGGGTTTGTGAAGCACAGCCTCTACTCCATCCCTTCCCGTCTCCGCCGAGAAGGCTGTCACGGGGTCCCTAGTTCTGTTTTCTTGCTAACGCTGTAGTTATTGTTGTTTGCTGGCCTTGTTATAAATACTAGTAAAGAACTGTTATTCCTATCCCCAGATCTCTGCCTGAAAGCCCTTTTATCTCAAAATTATAATAATTTGGAGGGAGGGGGTCTACATTTTTCGTTCCAAGGGAGGCTCCTGCCCTCCCTAGCAGACACCTGTCTTCCAAAACTGAGACAGATTTTGGTGCCCAATGGTGGGGCCTGAGGGCACTGAGAGAAAAAGGGCAAAAAAGGAATAACAGTTCTTAAATAACCTAACTTTTGTGTGCTGGATTTAGAAACCTTGTTAGGTACAACCATGTTGTTTAGCTTACCCAGGTTCGGGTGGCATGTGGTCACAGCTATATTTCTCCCATTTGCTGCACCTTACCTAAATATGGGTCCTATAACTAAGGCTACTGTGGCTATTATCCAGTTTGTTTTGCGGGTTGATAAGGTGAGGAATTCATGGATGTCTAACTTCCTCTGGAGAGCGGGCTCATGGATTCAGAGCTATCACACACTAACTGGATGGTTTTGGGGTTGCTTTAATAATGGTACCTACTGGGAGAAAAAGACAGCTGGGGAAATTTTCTCCCAACCTTTCACCCAGTTCCTTGGGCCTACCCCACCAGTTTTCGAAGGGTTAAAATCTTCTCTGAATGCTAATGACATCATACAGTGGCTGGTGTTGCTGATGTGCCTGTTCTACATAACATTCAGAGATAAAGGGAAATTGACTGGGATAAGCACCCTGACACCTACCCCAGAGACTAGGGATGCTGCCCCAGAGCCTGCCCCTGCCCCACAGCCCACCTCAGAAATGAACCACCCAGAGTGGGTGGGGGTTCTGGTGAGGGAGATGCGTGAGATGGGCCAGAAGCTAGACTGCATTTCCTCAGCTGCTGGGAAACCCTCCCTGTTCCTTGAAGAGGGAGAGTCTGATGGTGCAGCAGTGGAACCCACAGACGTTACAACTGTCCAGGTTCCAGATGAACCACAAGGGCAATCACAGCCAGCAGCAGTTGCCCCTGTGGAAACGAGGAAGTCTAAGATGAAATAACAGCACCCTGTTGATAAGGATAAGAAAGGAGGGCCTTCACAACCAGCAGGGGAGCCAGAAGTTGAAATCATTACAGAGTCCCTGACATATGACTGTCTCTGTAATTTGCAAAAAGACATTGCGAGGCGGGGGCATGAGGCTTATACAACTTGGTTACTTTGGGTCTGGGACCTTATGGGTACAGGCATGCAACTGGATGGTGGTGAGGCAAGGAATGTGGGACCCTTGACCCAGGACTCAGCTGTGAATCAGGTATTCGTCAGGGAGCCAGGGCCCCTTTCCCTTTGGGAGCAGCTTTTGATGAGTGTAAGAGAGAGGTTTGTCCACAGAGAGAGAATGGAAGAGCACTATCATAGAAGGGGCTGGAAAACCATTGAGGAAGGGATCCAACAGCTGAGAGAAGTGGCAATATTAGAAGTCCTTTTTGGGAGGGGTGGACAGCATGATAATGACCCTGACAAAGTCAGGTGCACTGGGCAGATGTTGTGGAGTCTGGCAAATTTAGGGCCACATGAATACACCACCTATATTGTACTGATTAACGCTGATAACAGCCGAGAGACAGTGGGTTCTGTTGCCACCAAGCTTAGAAATTACGAGAATACGGTCCATGGCCCGCTGCAGGCTCAAGTCTCTTCTGTGATTAAGAAACTCAAAGAGGAGATGAGGGAAATGAAGGACGAGATGAGGAAGAGCAGTTCCCGTATGGCACCAGTGTGAGTCACAAGCCCCAAACTCCAAGCCCAATGTCCCCCAGCTAGAGAGAGAGGGTACACCTCACGAACTGAGCTGTGGTTCTTTCTACATGACCATGGGGAAGACATGGGAAAGTGGGATGGGAAACCCACTTCTGTCCCGGCAGCACGAGTGCGTCAACTCAGGGAGGGAACCATTAACCAGAAAGGTTCCACTAAAGTGAAGGTAGCCTCAACCTCTCGTGACCAAACTGTCAGATATTACAGAAAAGAGGATGATCCCCTTGAAGGAACCTCTAGCATGTATGCCCAGGGAGGAGAGGATGACCAGTGCTAGAGGGGCCCTGCCTCTAGCCAGGAAGAGGCACGGGAAAACCGGGTCTTTTGGACAGTGTGGATCCAATGGCCTGGCACATCAGAGCCACAAAAATACGAAGCTTTAGTTGATACTGGTGCACAGTGTACCCTAATGCCATCAGGACATGTCGGGGGAGAACCTGTTTCCATTGCTGGGGTGATGGGGGGATGGCAGCAATTGACTCTGTTGGAAGCTGAGGTGAACCGGACTGGGAAAGAGTGGCAGAAACATCCCATTGTGACTGGCCCAGAGGCCCCGTGTATTCTGGGCATAGACATCCTTCGGAATGGCTATTACAAAGACCCAAAAGGACTCAGGTAAGCTTTTGGAATAGCTGCTGCGGAGGCAGAGGACATTAAGCAATTGAACACCTTGCCTGGACTGTCAGAGAACCCATCTGCAGTAGGACTCCTGAAAGTGGAAGAACAGTGAGTACCGATTGCCACCTCAACGGTGCACCGCCGGCAGTATAAGACAAATCGAGATGCTGTGATCCCCATCCACAAGATGATCCGAGAACTAGAGAGTCAAGGGGTGGTCAGCAAAACCCACTCACCCTTCAACAGCCCCATCTGGCCTGTGCGCAAGTCTGACAGAGAATGGAGATTGACTGTGGACTATCGTGGCTTGAAAGAAGTGACTCCACTGCTGAGTGCTGCCGTGCCGGACATGCCTGAGCTCCAGTACGAGCTGGAGTCCAAGGCAGCGAAGTGGTATGCCACTATTGACATTGCTAATGCATTTTTCTCCATTCCCCTGGCAGCAGAATGCAGGCCTCAGTTTGCCTTCACGTGGAGGGAAGTGCAGTACACCTAGAACCGACTGCCCCAGGGGTGGAAGCACAGCCCCACCATCTGCCATGGACTGATCCAGGCTGCCCTGGAAAAGGGTGAGGGTCCAGAACATCTGCAGTACATTGATGACATCATTGTGTGGGGGAACACGGCAGTGGAAGTATTTGAGAAAGGAGAAAAGATCATCCAGATTCTGCTAAAAGCTGGCTTCGACATCAAGAAGAGCAAAGTCAAAGGACCTGCTCGAGAGATCCAGTTCCTGGGGGTAAAGTGGTGTCATGGGGTGGCTTTACCTTTAAGATAGCTTTGGGAGCTAAGGAAGTTGAAGCTGCTGGTGGCTGATGGGAGTCTTTCCTCCTGACCAATTATCAGTCATTTCTAAGAACTGACAGCAGTTTTGACCATTAAAAAGTTAAGTCAACCTGTGAACACCTCCTTAAGATGCAAAGTCAGAGCACTCTTGTTCTCTTTGTTTTCTGGCTGTGAAAGGTAACAGAGCTCCAGCTGGCCTCCCATTCCCTTCCCGGGCCATCCGGCCCGGGCAGGAGCTGGGCTGGGCCCAGAAGCTCCCGGCCGGGAGATGGGGCCTGCGGGGCTTGCTCCGGGCTCTAGCCGTGCCAGGCCGGTCCCTGGATCGGCTGCAGGCTTTTTTTTTCTGTGACTGAATTCACCAGAGACTACCAAGAAAGGAAAAAAAAAGCTCTTGACCTGCGGCGTGCTGAGACAGGGACCACACTCTCCACAGCAGCCATGAAGAAAATTCCATTGCAGACAACTCCAGCTGCTCCTCCAGCAGAGGTCACAGAACCATCTACAAAGCCTGGGCAAGATTTTAGCCTTTTCATTACCTAGATGAGACTTGCAGATTAATCCTTTTACCCAGAGAGAGAAAAAGAGAGTAATCAACATGTAAAGAGACTTTATAAACTATCAGAGACAGTAAAGAAAAGAAGCTTCAGAAAAAGTAGAGAATAAGGAGATGCTTTATAAGCTGAAATATTTTTCTGTTAAAGCTATGGAGATGTACAATAAGGTCTTGAAAAAAAACTCCTTTAATTCATGACAGAGTATATAGGGAGGAATGGAGTGTTCAAAGTTTGGATTTTGAGCAAAAGATAGCGTAATTGTGATACAGTGAAGTGCTGGAACAGAGTGAGGTAAAGTAATAGTTGAAGATTTGAGGCCTTGAGAGCCAATGAGAAAACTGTTTCCAGGGAAGCCCACAGAGACAGATGAAGAGGACTTTTGCCTTTGAATAACTCATCCTTAAAATGACGTCCCTAGACTCACTGACCCATACACACCTCAGAGTGATGTGAAATGGGAGGAGTGAACTGATAACAGGATTTCCGGGTAGCTGGCATCAGGGAAATAGAAAACTATAACAGAAATAGTTTTATTGTGAGAAACTCCATAGATTAGCAGAAAGAGACTTCTGTTTCTCTACAAAGACTGATGAAAAGACTCTAACAGGAATTGGGACTGTTTTAAACACCAAAGTTCCAAAGTTTTTTGTCTCTATGTTGTCATGTGAACGAGGGAATAGTTAAGTAGTGGGGGATAAAGGAGTTTTCTGGAGGTTTATTCTGGTGTTCTTATTCCTGTAGTTTTGTTAATAAACTTTCTTTATTCCTTTTAAGTTTTAAGCCTGTTTTGCTCTTGTTCTAATCCATATCTCACAGCAAGAAGTAAGTAAGTTTTCTAGTAATATTTTTAGTTACTGCTTTAAAACCACAAGTGGCAAGACGGACGGCATCAGATTCCCGCTGAGGTCATCAATAAGATCACTGCAATGTCTCCACCGACCAGCAAGAAGGAAACGCAAGCTTTCCGAGGCGCCATAAGTTTTTGGAGGATGCACATTCCTGAGTACAGCCAGATCGTGAGCCCTCTCTACCTGAAAAAAGAATGATTTCCACTGGGGCCCTGAACAGCAACAAGCCTTTGCCCAAATCAAACAGGAGATTGCTCATGCAGTAGCCCTTGGCCCAGTCAGAACAGGACCAGATGTGAAGAACGTGCACTACTCAACAATGGTTTGTCCTGGAGCCTTTGGCAGAAGGTGCTTGGTGAGACTCAGGGTCGACCACTGGGATTCTGGAGCCGAAGCTACAAAGGGTCCGAAGCCAACTACACTCCCACAGAGAAGGAAATTTTTAGCTGCCTATGAAGGAGGTCAAGATGCCTCAGAGGTGATTGGCACAGAAGCACAACTCCTCCTGGCACCCTGACTACCAGTGCTGGGGTGGATGTTCAAAGCAGAGGTTCCTGCTACCCACATGCTACATGGAGCAAGTGGATTGCCCTCATCACACAGCGCGCCCGTATTGGAAACCCAAATTGCCCTGGGATTTTGGCGATAATTACAAACTGGCCGGAAGGTGAAAACTTTGGTCTCACTGATGAAGAGGAGCAGGAACAAGTGACACGGGCTGAAGAAGCTCCACCATACAACCAACTGCCAGCAGAAGAAACATGCTATGCTCTGTTCACTGACGGTTCCTGTCGCATCGTAGGGATGAACCGGAAGTGGAAAGCAGCCGTATGGAGCCCCACATGACAGGTCGCAGAAGCTACTGAAGGAGAGGGTGGATCAAGCCAACTTGCTGAACTCAAAGCTGTTCAACTGGCCCTGGACATTGCTGAAAGAGAGAAGTGGCCAAAGCTCTACCTCTACACTGATTCATGGATGGTAGCCAATGCTCTGAAGGGGATGGCTGGAAAGGTGGAAAAGAGCTAATTGTCAGTGTGGGGGAAAACCAATCTTGGCTGCTGATGAGTGGAAAGACATTGCTACCAGGGTAGAGAAACTGTCTGTGAAAGTCCATCATGTAGATGCCCATGTCCCCAAGAGTCGGACTAATGAAGAGCACCGAAACAATGAGCAGGTGGATCAGGCTGCAAAGATACAAGTGTCAAAGGTAGACTTAGATTGGCAACACAAGGGAGAGTTGTTCTTAGCTCAATGGGCCCATGATGCCTCAGGTCATCAGGGTAGAGATGCCACCTATAAGTGGGCACGAGACTGAGGGGTGGATCTAACCATGGACAGCATTTCTCAGGTTATTCATGACTGTGAGACGTGTGCCACGATCAAGCACGCAAAGGAGCTGAAGCCGCTATGGTATGGTGGGCGTTGGTCCAAATATAAGTATGGGGAGGCCTGGCAGATTGACTACATCACACTGCCCCAAACCCGCCAAGGCAAGCGCTACGTGCTCACGATGGTAGAAGCCACCACAGGATGGTTGGAAACCTACCCTGTGCCTCATGCCACTGCCCGTAACACCATCCTGTGACTTGAAAAGTAGGTCCTTTGGAGGCATGGCACCCCTGAGAGGATTGAGTCAGACAATGGGACTCATTTCAAGAACAGCCTTATAAACAGATGGGCTAGGGAACATGGCATTGAGTGGGTGTACCGTATCCCCTACCATGCACCCACTGCTGGAAAAGTTGAACGGTGCAATGGACTGCTTAAAACCAGCTTGAAGGCACTGGGTGGGGGGACTTTCAAGAACTGGGAGATTAATTTAGCAAAAGCCATATGGTTAGTGAACACCCGAGGTTCCACTAACCGAGCAGGCCCTGCCCAATCTGAGCCCTTTAGAACAACAGATGGAGATAAAGTTCCAGTAGTACATATGAGAGGTATGCTGGGAAAAACTGTTTGGGTTAATTCTGCCTCCAGCAAAGACAATCCCATCCATGGGGTTGTCTTTGCTCAGGGACCGGGTTGCACTTTGGTAGGTGAGGCAAAAGGATGGAGAGACCTGGTATATACCTCAAGGAGACCTTGTTTTAAGGTGAACTAACCATGACACTGTGCTTGTATCTGTATCTGCATGTACATATGTATATAGTTAAAGTAGTGTGTGTTTGTGTATAATTTAAAGGTTTAATATTTGATGTAACATTCTGGTATGGGAAAAAATTCGGGGTGGATAATGTTGGGGGTTAGGTGTCTTTTTTTTCTTTTAGTTCTTTTAGTTACCTGTGAAATTTTTACCCATTAGTTACTGTGGGTACTTGGTGGATACTCGAAGAACACGAAAAGGTCGGCTGGGCCCAGGAGGAGAAGGGGGCAGGAAAAAGGGGGGGGGAGGGCGGGAACAGTTTGGCAGGCTTCTTTTGGCTTTGGAGAAGAACACTTTGGGCGCGCAGAGCTGTTGCAGTAGAAAGAAGGGAATTTTGCCATCACCCAGACGGAGCTGCTGCTTCTTCATCTCCTTCTTCCCTCTTCATTGGTGGCCTCACACCCCTTGTCCTGCTGGGATGTGTGGCAGTGCCAGCCACCACTGCAGAGCTGCTGATACACCTCAGCCACCGGCCCAGGATGTCAGCTCATCCCTGCTGTTCCAGCTAAGTCTTCCTCAGAGCCCTGCAAGAGCACCGGGACTGCCCACCCAAGGGGGTTTGTGAAGCAAAGCCTCTACTCCATCCCTTCCCGTCTCGGCCGAGAAGCCTGTCACGGGGTCCCTAGTTTCTGGTTTTTTTTTCTTGCTAATGCTGTAGTTATTGATGTTTGCTTGCCTTGTTATAAATACTAGTAAAGAACTGTAATTCCTATCCCCAGATCTCTGCCTGGGATCCCTTTTATTTCAGAATTATAATAATTCGGAGGGAGGGGGTCTACATTTTTCGTTCCAAGGGAGGCTCCTGCCCTCCCTCGCAGACATTTGTCTTCCAAAACCAAGACAATGCCCCATCAATAGAGAGGTATTCAAGGCTGGGTTGGATGGGGGTCTCAGCAAACTGATCTAGTGAAAGATTCCCTGCCCATGGCAGATGGGTTGGAACTAGATCATCTTTAAGCTCCCTTCCAACCCAAGCCATTGTATGATTCTATGATTAAACTCTCTTTATCTCAACCCATGAGGTTTCCCACTTTTAGTCCTCTGATTGTCCCTCCATCCCACTCAGTGGTTCAGTGAGTGAGTGGCTGCATGGTGCTTGGATGCAGGCTGGATTTAAACCATGGCAGCCTTTTTTGGTGCCCGACGAGGGGCTCAAAGGGTTCAGGATAATAATGATGCATTTGATTGGGATGTCATCCTGGGGTGACTTTATGATGATTGTATGTCCAATCGATTTGTTTATGTTACATATTAAGTTCTGCACCTTTAAGACTGGCTCTGAGAGCGAAGGGGGGGGGAAGAAGAAGGGCACAGTTTGTGTTCAGAAAGAGCACTCACTCCCCCGCATCCTGCTTCTGGACTGTGTTGTCTGCAGTATAGACAGACAGCGAAACAGAACTCTCCTTTGCTTTTAGTTACTTTTTAGGTAGCTGAAGCAGAGAAGTTCCCCAGACTGGTTCTTTTCCCTTTTTCTTAGATCTGTTCAAACCTGCTCTAGACTGAAAACCCAGACAAACCCTGGGAGCTCACGCCTATGGCATACCGGGGCCTGGGCCTCGGCACTTTCCAGCTCCAGAGAGACTGATAAGTGACCAGGTGAACTGAGCTATACCAGATGAAAAAGACTTTTTCTAGATTTGCCATCTCATCAAACAGCAAGAGGTTTTATTGTTTAATATTATTCCATTTCTGTTAAATAGGTTTTTTCCACTTTTCTCCAAAAAATCTTTTCCCGAATCAGTTGGGAGAGGGGCTGCTTGAATTTGTTTTCTAGAAAGCCCCCATTCAGAAGTTCTCTCCCAAATTTGCCCTAAACCAAGACAGATGTGATAGATGGAATTTATATCTGTTAGTGCTGTTTAGCTTTTAATGGGCAGGCTCCTGTACATGCCATGGGGCTTGCTTGTCTGACTGTAAATTAAAGTCTGTTGTTCATGGCTGCTTTCTGCTGCTTGCTGTGCTACTCATCTGCTCATCTTCTTACTCTGCTGTGCCTGGGACCATTTTGATAACAGCAATGGTGATGTGAATGCACTGGCAGATGGCCAGGGCATCATTGCTGTTTCTGTGTTGCTATACTGGACAAGCTAGAACTCCAGTGTGAACTCAAGTTGAAGGGACTGTGGATGAGTCCACACAGGAACAAGACACCCTGAAGTGTCTGTGGCCATGGATAAGTCCATGCCAGAGGGGGTAAATCTCAAAGCATATGTGCCTGTGGTTATGTCTGTGCCATAGCAGGTACATCTTGAAGCATCAGTGGCTGTGCATGAGGCCATACTGGAGGACCTCAAGATGTGTGGCCATGACTAAGCCCATGACAGAGCAGGTACACCCCTGTTGGGACTGCAGACATGGGTTAAGGCCATGTTGGAGAAGGTTTACTTCCGAAGGGACTGTGGGCTGTGGGTAAGGCCATGCTGGAGCAGGTATGAGATGGGGAACATATGTGGCTATGAAAATTCAGAATTTTAGAAACCTATGATGTGCTTAAACAGGTGGAGGGGAAATAGAACACATAGAAGAAACAATTTGTAACAGACCACATAGGAACTTAGTTGCCAGGGAAAAACCATTAAGATATGATATGTGAAAACTCAGCAAAGGAAGACTTAGGTATTGTGAAAATCTGACAAAGCAGAACCTGTAGCTCCAGAAACCAGACAGGACCAGACTTGTGGTTTTAGCCCTGTCAAGTCGACCTGAGAGAGCCAAACCTCCACTGTGCCTGCCCAGAAGCAAAGGTCAAACAGCTATCACCGAGGAAGACATTTGGCCTTCCTCCCAGAGACCCCAGCCCACAAACACCAGGAGGTGTGGCAACTAATTATAATACAAAGCAAGAGAAGGCAGAGATGGGCTGGCAGGGAGGTGTGGGTTTGTGGGATCAATGTGTATTGATACATGGAACCTGTCTTGACCAGGTACACACGGTTTGGAGGAGACATCCCCCCAGGTGTCCTTGATGCTGTCAGCTGATAGAAATAAGACATACCACTTACAATTTTGGTTGTAAAATCCTAATTCCACAAATCAGGTGCACCTCAAAGTGACTGTAGTCTGTGGATAAGTCTAAACCAGAGGAATTACTATAGCAGGAACTACCCAAACCAGTGGAGCAAAAACCTTACAAGAAGCAGTTGCAGTACAGCAGTGACCCTACCTGAGCTGCATTTGGTGCCCAGTAACTCCACACAACACACCAGCTCTCTTGTCCCAAGTGACCACCAGAACAGGTAGACTAAATGAGCTCAACAAACATTTGGTGGATGTTTTGTGGACATTTTATGGACATTTTACAGGTGTGGATCATAGACCACAAGTGGTGGAGTACTTGAGCTGCTTCCCAATTAAAGTTTATTACAAGGGAATCAGTTCTTGGAAGCTTTGGATTACCTGTGTTATAAATTGCTCACCACAATCAGGTTGGTCAATCAATAAGGCAATTTATTAATTCGTTGATAAGGGACGAGCAAGCAGCACTGGGGATGTGGGGAGTCTCCGCTTCACCAACACGTCTGCCTTAACCCTAGTCTCTACCTCTTTTATAGGCAGTTTCTTGTTGGGCTGTGTCATACCTACTGTGCTGGGGTACAAGTCCGGGCAAGCCCGAACATGTTGGCTATCTCCCAAGCAGCAGAGGCTGCAAGCCCCCACTGTGATAAACAGAGACCCTTTTGTTCGACTAAACATACAGATATGATACTCTGTAATGCTATGTTCTGTAAAATCAGGATTACATTGAAGGTTACTACTGATGTTTGCATAATTATTATGGCCTTGCCAAGATTTCTTGAATTCCAGAAAGTTACTGAGCTAAGCCTTTAAAGAGAACACTGAAAAAGGTTAAGAAGATAAGGCAGAGAAAGACCCCCTAAACCAATAGAGACGCATGCGCAGAGACATCCGAGAAAGGACACGTCATCGGAGAGCCGGACCGATTAAAAGAGGACACACGGAAAACAGAAGCACGGCAGCGGCGAAGCGGGATCGCTTCCCGGCTGTCCAGCGCTGTTATTTTTGCTTATTGCTTGCTTGCTATAATTAATAAAATTCTTTTTAATTAAGTCACATCACTCTCTTTGAGTGAATTTATAACACCCACCAAGTCTACACAAAGCTCCAACATGTTGCCATGTTACACTCTTAGCAAGTAGGTAATGAAACAGAGAAATTAAGAACTAGGAATCAAGCATAAAGAAATGCTTTGACTAGAAGAGGGGGCTGCCAAACGCTATGGAATGCTTACTGCACCCACAAGAGCAGGAAGGGAGCGAGACCACAAGATAAGATAAAGAGCTAGAATACGCAAACAGGATGCAAGGACAAAGGCACCACGGGATAAGGGAATTTTTTGGACCCCTAAGCCGGGAGAAATGGTATCAGAGTCCGAAAGGTGGTCAAAGGACTAAAAGGAGCATGCGCAAGGAGACGAGGTGAAAAGTTCAACTGAGGAGAAAATCGCTGATTTCATCCCAAACACCCCCAGACAACCACCGAAAAGGGGCATGGAGCTAATTTTAATATGAAGCGGAGACAGGCGGGGTTAGGAAATGAATATGTTTTAGGCGTATTGTGTAACCCTAGTTTGTAGAGAATAAAAGGAGAGGGGCAAGTCTTCAGGGTGTGTGTGTCTTTGGAGCTATCTCCCATGTACCTCAGCGCTGAATAAATTCATACTTGCTCTTATAACTTACTCTGTGAGTTATAGTTTTCTTTCTGCATGTCAGTAACAGTAGTAACAAGTTTTTACATGTTCGCACAAGCCCGCTGTTTTCTTTATACATAAAGAGTGGATACAATTCATAATTATTTACTAAGCAATTACATAGTGGCAAAAATACATAACAGCAAAAGCTAGCAATTCACAACAAATTTTAAACAAAAATAATGAAATCATTATATTTTCCTTTGTGTCATGTCCATGTTTTACTTCAAGATCAGTATTCTTGTTTATACTGATCCTATGGTGTTTCCATAATGACACAAATCACGAATCTATGTAACATCTCACACCTGTGTTTCCAATATGCACAAATTTCTGCAGCCATTACAATAGTCTGTTTCTGTACAGAAGTCCACCCTGCTCCCCCCCCGTCCCCCCCAGTTTCAGAACACACTACAAGGGGACACTGACAATTCTATTTTTGACATGTAACAACAAGATCATCTAGAGCTGTGGTCTTCAAATTTTTTAAATCATGCACCCCATCAGTAAAAATCTTTTGACCATGAACCCTTGTTGGAGGTTAGGTTTCTTTCCTTTTGTTCTTTTTACTTATAGAATTTTTTCCCATAAGTTGCTAGGATACACTAACTACTGAGTACTTAAGAAAACAAGTGGCCAAGCTCAGGGGAGGAAGGCATCTGTTTGCACTTCTCTGGGAGTTTCCTTCAGAGGGGCAGACATACCATGAGAATTGAGCAGGTAAAGGGGCGGGAGCAGCTGCTAGTCTCTCTCTCGCTCGGCTTTGGAGGAGGATAGTCAGAGCTGCTGCTTGGGGAAAGGAATTCACTGCTGCTGCCAGAGCCCGGTTAAGTCCTACTTTTCTTCTGCTGTGTGGTTAGCCTCTGCTTGTGAGAGCAGCCACTGAACTGGGAGCTTATTATCACCTACCTCACTAAAAGAGGGACCTATCACTGTCTGCTCAAGTGCCCGGGATCCTGAGCTCGCCCCTCCCTGCCCTGCTGGGAGCCATGTCGCCACTACCCCACCCCCCACTGTTTCTTTGGCACTGCTCCGAGTTTTCACTGCACTGTAGCCCTGTACCTCCTGCCTGCTGATACATCTTGCCATCCCAGCTTGCTGCTTCCGAGAGTCTTGCTGGGGCAATGGGATTGACTGCCCCAGGGCTTTGTGAAGCAAAGCCTTTCTTCCATCCCTTCCTGTCTCATACAAAGCTGCCATTACCGTGTGCTCCCCTAGCCCATGCCACAGTGCCCCCTGCAGCCGCAGGGGAGTCAACTCACCTGCCTTGTCCACTGGGAGCACCAGCACCCCTGCCAGCTGTGTCCAGAACTGCACCAAAGGGGAAAGTGCCTGCGGCCAAGAAGGCTGTCACTGGGTTCCTGGTTCTGTTTGTTGTTAATGCTGTAGTTGTTGTTTGTTTGCTTTATTAGGCATACTAGTAAAGAACTGTTATTCCTATTCTCATATCCTTGCCTAAGAGTCCCTTAATTTCAAAATTATAGTAATTCAGAGGGAGGGGGTCTACATTTTCCATTCCAAGGGAGGCTCCTGCCTTCCTAGCAGACACCTGTCTTTCAAACCAAGACAACCCTGAATATATGTATATTTATTTATAAATTATACACATGTACTAGTGTCTTAATATATTGTGTTATAAAATATGCACAAAAATAGAAATTAAAAAGTATGAGATAAAGATGTAATAAATGCTGTATTAAAATAATTTTTATTTATTAACACTACCAAAATATTTTCTTTCCATACCACAATGGATTGTCTTGCACATCCACTTTAGAGACCACTGATCTAGACTGTAGTTGTGCTATCCTTAGTAATCTAGCCAGAGACTGAACAAAAGTTCAGAATATTCCCTGATCCAAGGTCCATACTTTCAGGTTCCTATTACTTCCATACCATCCTGTGGTATATAATATTTAGTCCTTCTAAGAAGACAGAGTTCAGCAAAATTACCTGCCTAAATGATCATGGTTTTCAGAATGGCAAAACTCTACCCACAAAGCAAAAAAAAATTGTACCAAACATCCCTTTATCTCTCTGTGTTGATAACACTGGTGACAGATGTTATGGTATGTGATGAAAAGCTTATCTACATACCACAAAGGAGAACAGATAAAAAATTGGCAGGTGGAGTAGCTTAAATAATATCCTACTGTCCCGGAGTGATTTTATGATGCTTGTATGTTGATACATTTTATATATTAGTAAAGGCCTGTCTGCACAAACCAGTCTTTGAAATAAGTCATGATATTAAAGGCTAAAGTCCTTGAAACCTTCCTGCAGAAGAGAGAGTAAAGCAAAACAATATCCTTGTGTACAGGAGAAAAAATATAAACCTATGTGCATTAGCCAATGGTAACTTGCTTAGCCCTCAGACCCTGTAGAACCCTATATAAGTGTGCTAAAGATAGAAATAAATGACGTTCACGTTTACTTCTGTGAAAAGTGGTGAATAGCTGGCGGTCCCTCAATATCTGGCACCCGAACAAGGACCTCCTTTGGGCAGGGGGGCTTTGGAGCCGCCGGAGCAGATCTGGGCGCGGGAAGCCGCGGGCGCAGATCAGTACCGGTTAGGCAGCCTGAGTGCGGTGAGACGCGATGCGGTTAGATGTGGAAATTCAGGTTGCTATGGGAAACCGAGGTGCGGAGGAGTAAGAGAGGGGTCGCGCCCCTCCCCCCGCCGTCTGCCACCAGCATGGAAGTGGAATTTGCAGCAGCGAAAAAACTGCTTCTTGGTATTCTCGTTAAATGAGGGTAAGCAGCCAGGGATAAGGGCCTGGATATGCTCATTATATGGGCTAATTATCACGGACATTTAGTAGTGCCCCCACTGCTCTTTGCAGTTGAGGAAGGGACGGAAATAAGGGCTCTCATATGGGAAATGGCAATCACAGAAAAGAGCAAGGACACTGTGTCTCTTGGTCGAACTTGGCAGACTGCAATTAATACCTTAAAAAACAGAAAAGCGAGATATGCTGAGGCTGTGAGCCCCGTAATTCTACCTGCATCACATCAGCAGACACATTTACCTCCCACTGCTGGGCAAGCACTCCTATCTATGCTGCCCATGGAAAGAGGGAGGGAGAGTCAGAGAGAAGAAAATAAGGAGAAAGAAATTCCACAGCAAACGCTGAAACAACGAACAGAATCTGTTCAGTTATGGCAGGATGTGATACATCCGGAACTATTTGCTTCACTTTTGGAGTCACTCTTAACACTACAATCCTATTTAAGTTCCAACTTTACCACCCTGGAAGAAAAGAAGCCAAATTTAGATTGGTTTCCACCCGAACCAGGGGGACAGGGGGGAGCACTGAGGTGTGCGCAGAGAGCGGGTGTACCCTCGGGGTAGAAGCAGCGCAAGAAAAGTTCCAAGGCCACGCTGAACAATTACAGAAGCAGTTGAACAGAAACAGGTGGCTCAGACAGCTTCAAAGAGACAAAATAGCCAAAAAATCGCGAACAATATGGTATCTAGTTCAAAATTCATCACTGTAATTAGAAGTTGATAAGCTGCAATGGTCACCGTTGTTAGCACCTGGCCGTGAGAGACTTTTCATGTAACATCACCTGCTTTTGTAAAATCATGCCCTTTTTCCTCTATCTGCAAACAACAAGAGAGAAATTGAGAGAAACAACTGCATTTGTTCAAGTTAACTTTGTGAGGTTTATTTTTTCTTTCTCTCCGTTTTTCCTCTCTGCGAGAGTATGTGGGGGATGTGAAGAAAGATGACAGCAGCAGAGAGCAGCAGCAGAGCGGGCAGTCCACCCCCCTACTCCTTCTCTAAGAAAAAGCACCAGGATAGTACCCAGTTTGTTAAGAAGTTATGATTCATTGGTTTTTTTAAAACTGTTTTTATATACCCTTTTAGAGTTAATTTTGTGTTTTAAGTAATTATGAGTTTATGCAGTTACAGTTTTTAGAGTTTTACTAGAGAAATTATTGTGATTCTTTGAAAGTTAAAAAAAAAGTGTTTAAGGTGAATATTAACAGAAGTTACCTTGCAATAATTAGTTTTAAAACCTAAGGTTAAAAAATCTGGTATGATTTACAGCTACTAGGAAAACCTTCCAATTAATGTTATCTACAGAAGAGATTTGTGGTTTTAAAAAAAATTAGTTAAGAGAACTTTACTGTACAAGACAAAGTTAAGTTAAAGCATATATAACCCATTTTCTTGTTTTTTTCACAATTTTAATAAGGTAATTTCAATGTGAATCCTTTTGTTATATAAAACACGCGTAACAGCATATATACCAATTTGGACTTCAGATTTTAATTAAGAATTGGACTTGATGTTTTTGAAAAGTGCTACAAAAGCTGAATGGCAACTTTCCAAATGCTGTGTTGTGTTTTTTCTCCAGAAAAACTGCACTTTAAAATTCTAAGCAATTTAAGCATATACTAGGGAAATTCCTATTATGAATAAGTATTTTTAGTTAGTAACATTTGCAGTTATTGTGAGTTATTCTCAAAGCTAGATGACATAGAATTGTGATGTATTTGTTACATTTTTATAATCTTTATAGTGAATACATGTTATTGTTATATGGTGTTTAAAAGGTATATATCAAACTTTTAGTTGCCTTTTTGTAGTAACAGAATAAGATTAAGTTATGTTTTTATTTGATATAGATTAAGTGTTAATAGAATTAAGCAAAGTTAAGTTTTATTATGTTTAGGCTTGAATGTTTTTAAGTTTTATAACTTAGATATTCTTTTAAGGTTAAGTTTTGTTATTTCCTTTTGTCAAAAATAATTATTGTTAAGTTTAAATATTGTCTAATTTAAATTGTTTTATGTTTTATTGAAGAGGTTTGTTTAAACTGCAAAGTATAGTTATTTTCCTAGAGAGATGAAGATAGCTACAACTGAAACAGCTGTGATAGAACCCTGGTGAACACCTGCTTAGGGATAGAGTTGAATGCAGTCTGTGACACCCTTGACTTCATTGGAAGTTCTATTGCTTGTTGCAATCTCTGCAGTTTTTGTTTGTTATAGCTTTCTTATTATTCAGTGTTTCCAGAATTTTAAGAAGATGTACCATTGCCGAGGATCAGCTGCCATGGGAGAGGCTTCAGATTAAACCTACTGCTGCATGGTTTAATTGGTCTGGTACCTAAGGCTTCTGATCATTTGCTTTGTACAAATGCATTTTAACAGTTTGCTGTGCTGTAAGCATCTCATAGCTGCTACTATTGAGAACCTTGTTTTAGAAATGAGTTAGGAGGCATCTTTCCAGTTTAAAGCCTAAGGCCCTGGCCAAGCCTTGACTTTACCTGGACAGAATGTTTGCCAACAGATCCAGATGTTTTCTGCTCCAAATCAGTATTTGAGTCACTTTTTAACTCGGCAATTTGGCCCTATTAATATGAGAGCTGGATCAATTTTGAAGTGGGCTTGGAGAATCATTTCCGGAGGTGGTTATCTAATCCTTCAGTGATTTTTTTTTTTTGTTTGTTTGCAAACTATGGGATGCTGGTGCAGTGTTTTAGTGGTTAGTGGTAGTTTTATATTATTTATGTTATTAATAATGCTTATTATTTGATTGATTTTTAACTGCTATAGGGTTTTTATTCATTGTGTGTATGGTTTTGTGTTGATATTATGTGTATGACAGAAGTACATCTCATTTTATTTTATTTTTTAAAAAAAAAACAAAACAGGGGCAATTGATGCCCTAGAAGCATTTGATTAGTGTAATATGTGCATTAGAAATTTGGACCACAATAATGAAATATTTATATTGAAAGTTTAGAAAGATCATATAATCTAAATTTACAATTGGGTGTACAACAGCTAAGCCAAAATGATTCATTGACTTCAAGGGTGATAGTAAAAGTTTCTAAAATCTTAGAAAATTCGGAGACTTAGAAAGTTAGGTTTGGAAAGCCCTGGGAAAAGTAGGCCCTGGGAAATGTTAGGCCTTGTGCTTGCTAAAGATCAGGTCAAACTGTACCTGTGTAGTCAGTCTATGATAAATGATACAATTGTTAGATGTGATTAGATATAATTATTGTTTAAAGAACATGAGGAACAATGTTAGGGGGCTAGGGGGATCACGAGAAATCCATGCTTGGGTAAAAACAATGCTTACAATAGAACAATGTAAGTTTAATAATTAATATGTAAGTTGCATAACGATAGAGTATAAAATATGTTCAACTCAAAACCAAATCGGGTCAGATTTGGGTATGTGTACCCCTGACATCCAGAGCTCTTCAATAAAGCACCTTCATATAATCATCCGTGATTATGTGTGTTCCTTAATGCTAATAAGGGGAGAAGTGTCTGTGTTTTGTTAACAGGTTCAAAAAGGTCACCTGTTCATCTGACCAGACTGTCTGCCTCTGAAAACATGAGATCCAATAAATGCAGACGTCACCACACAGCCTTGGTACTCCAAACAAGATCAGAAGTGGAGCTGTCAGGACACAGTTGTGTCTGAAAACTACACAGCCAGTTTGCTAACAAAAATTTTATGTTGTTGTTGTTATGCTGTTGTGTCTCTACCAATTTTTTCAGTTATTTTCTGTTTTAAGATTTAGAAGGATGTGAAGAACAACCTAAACTTCGATGCCTTCAATCAGTCACTGATTGGCAGCCGGCTAACCTCACAGGAGCAGTGGATGTTCCAAGGCTGAATCGCTTTAAATCACTGTTTGTGAAAAGAGTTTTCTAGATCTAGAAGAGTATAGAGACTCCATCTAACTGTATATAAAAGCAAATTGTAATTGTATTTTTACCCTTTAAGCAAATTGCTTCCACACTTAGATTGCATGAATACCAGAGCACGTGTGTTAAAAGTAGTTAGATAATAGTTTAAGATAAAGAGTTTAGCTTGTGTCATAATTGTTTTTTGTAGGTTGTTGATACGTTTAGAAAAGATATTAGTATAAAGTATAAGTATTCCCCCTTCAAGAGTTAAAGTGAGCATATTTGAAAGTTCATTTAACCTTAAAACCTAGCTGTGATTCTGAAAGCATGGTATCATTTGCATGGAACAAACTGCTTATGGTAACTACTGTGTATAGTCCCGACCAGCTGTCTGCTAACTAACATCCAAAAGCAACAGAACATATGGGTCACTCTGGCACATTTGACAGACCAAAAATCAATGTGTCTAAGTTTAGCTACACCTGGAGATCCATTTCGCACCTGTCTCATAGAAGTCCCTGAATGGGATTCTCAAACATTTAAAAGTTTAGTTAGCAATGAAATTCAATTTAATTAATTGTCAATGTTTTGAGAGTGCAATCGCACTGTTGGCTTCACGTCAAGACAACTTGAAGCCTGCTGACAAACAAAAATTATCGAAGTTCTTAATGTTACCATAGGGCCCCCAGAAGAATTGGATTTGTTAGGTTCCACCAATACCTCAGGTAGATGAATAATGTTTGAGCCCCCGACAAAAAGCCATTCTAACAAAGTGATGCAACACTGTGTTACAGTTAACCCTATAGTTGATCTCATTACTAACACTGAAAGTAAAGCTTTTTATTCACGGTGCAATCTCACAGGACGATTACCAAGGCGATTACCTAGTTCCATAT
Source organism: Poecile montanus (assembly GCA_038429875.1). NCBI lineage: Eukaryota > Metazoa > Chordata > Aves > Passeriformes > Paridae > Poecile > Poecile montanus. Next base: position 104,519,840 of record CM076541.1, read on the forward strand.
TCCTAATCTGTGGAGATAGAGCATGGAATGGAATTCCTGATAGTCCACATGGAGGACCCTGTTATCTTGGGAAACTTACCTTGTTCCATCCAAACTTACATCAATTGCTGAATATAGCTGGTAAAATAAGAAATATCAAATGTTCAAAGCGAAGCCTAGACGAATTACAGTGTGATGATGTTAGAGACCCAGACTTTTGGGGTCGTGGTATAATATGGCTAGCCTCCTTTTTTACTCCAGGAGTGTCGTGGTTTTAAGCAGTAACTAAAAAAATTACTAGAAAACTTACTTACTTCTTGCTGTGAGATATGGATTAGAACAAGAGCAAAACAGGCTTAAAACTTAAAAGGAATAAAGAAAGTTTATTAACAAAACTACAAGAATAAGAACACCAGAATAAACCTCCAGAAAACTCCTTTATCCCCCACTACTTAACTATTCCCTCGTTCACATGACAACATAGAGACAAAAAAACTTTGGAACTTTGGTGTTTAAAACAGTCCCAATTCCTGCTACAGTCTTTTCATCAGCCTTTGTAGAGAAACAGAAGTCTTCTTCTGCTAATCTATGGAGTTTCTCACAATAAAACTATTTGTTATAGCTTTCTATTTTTCTGATGCCAGCTGCCTGGAAATCTGTCATCAGTTCACTCCTCCCATTTCACATCACTCTGAGGCGTGTATGGGTCAATGAGTCTAGGGATGTCATTTTTAAGGATGAGTTATTCAAAGGCAAAAGTTTTCTTCATTTGTTTCTGTGAGCTTCCCTGGAAAATAGAAATTTTCTCTTTGCCTCTACAATGGCCCCAAATCTTCAACTATTACTTCTCTTCACTCTGTTCCAGCACCTCACTGTATCACAATTACTCCACCTTTTGCTTAAAATCCACACTTTGAACACTCCATTCCTCCCAATATACTCTGTCATGAATTAAAGGAGGTTTTTTTCAGAACACTATTGTCCATCTCCATAGCTTTAACAGAAAAATATTTCAGCTTATAAAGCATCTCCTTATTCTCTCTTCCCCATCTAAAACTTAACTCTTTTCTTCGCTGTCTTTGATGATTTTATGATGTCTTCTTCATGTTGATTGTCTCTTTCTGTCTCTCTGGGAAAAAGGAGTAATCTGTATGTTTTATCCAGGTAGTAAAAGAATTAAAGTCTTGGAAAAGCTGCAAGTGTTCATAGTGTCAGGTTTCAGTCCAGCAGCAGAAACTGCAAACCAAGCCAGGCCAGCCGGCTCCGTTTCTCACCCCCCCCCCCCCCGCCCTCTGCGGCTTGTCCAGCATGGAGGGGGGGGAGGAGGCCAAGACAGAGCCTTGTTACCTTTTCAGAAGCCGGAAACCAAAAAGAGCAAAAGAACTCTGGCTTTACATCTTAAGGTGGTGTTCACAAGTTGATATCACTTTTCAATGGTCAAAACTGCTGTCAATTCTTAGAAATGACCGATAATTGGTCAGGAGAAAAGACTCCCATCAGCCACCAGCAGCTTCAACTTCCTTAGCTCCCAAAGCTATCTTAAAGGTAAAGTCACCCTATGACAAGGAGCAGCTGCGGCTAAAGGCTTATCAACTCTAAAAAGGCTCGCTTGTTGGACTAGGAAAGAATTGAACTTAACATCAACAATGTTAAGTGAACTTCCAGCTGATGTGAGTAGTGTATGTCATGCAGTATTGCAAAATCGAGCTGCAATTGACTTCTTGCTCTTAGCACAAGGACATGGTTGTGAAGAGTTTGAAGGCATGTGCTGTCTGAATCTTACGGATCATTCAGTTTCCATCCATAAGCAACTACAACAGCTACAGGATGGGTTACATGCCCTGAGAGAAGATAGTGACCCCACTGGAAGTTGGTTCGTCAGCTGGGGTATCACTGGATGGTTGAGGTCTCTTGTGCTAGAAGGGGGATGTATTTTACTTATGGTGTTAATTGGGATAGTGGTTTAAAGTTGTATGTTATCTTGTCTCCATAGAAGTGTAGAATGAGTTGCATCCAAAGCCTGGCTTGTGCAAAAAGAGAAAGGGGGAATTGTAGAGAATATTTTATATTTTAGTAAAAGCCTGTCTGCACAAACCAGCCTTTGGTATAAGTGGTGATATTAAAAGCTAATGTCCTTGAAACTCTCCTGAAGCAGAGAGAATGAAAGAAAAAACAATATCCTTGTGTACGGGAGAAAAAATGTAAACCAATGTGCATTAGCCAATGGTAATTTGCTTAGCCCGTGGACCCTGTAAAACCCTATAAAAGTGTGCTAAAGATAGAAATAAACGACATTCACCATACTTCTGTGAAGACTAGGCTGAATAGTCTGAGTGGTTTTTCAATAGGCTGCCACACTGTGGCAAGATAGTACTGCTCGAGTAGAGAACCTGGTTATAAAAGTACATCACACAGATGCTCACATACCCAAGGGTCAGGTCACTGAGGAACATCAAAACAATTAGCAGGTGGATCAGGCTGCTAGAATTGAAGTAGCTCAGGTAGATCTGGACTGTTAACATAAGAGTGAGTGATTCAAAGCTCGATGGGTCCATGACACACCAGGATATTTAGGAGGGGATGTGACTAAAAATGGGCTCATGACTGAGGGGTGGATTTGACTAATGATGCCATTACATGTTGTATTGCGTTATGTTACATTGGTTTATTCCTGTTGCTTCCCCTCTGATCTGTGGTTCTGTTGGTTCCTTCCCCCTCACTCCTCCCCTTCGGTTTCTCCCCATTGGTTGTAACCTGCCTTTCCCCACTGTCCTGGTTTAGGGCAAATTTGGGAGAAAACCTCCAATGGGGCCCCTTCCAGGAAGCAAACCCACGTGGCCCCTTTCTCCCACCCCCCAGCTGGTTCGGGAAGAGATTTCTCTGAGAGAAGTGGAAAAACCTGTTTATTTAACAGGCAAAGCACTACCCAGCACAAGAATGAACAATATCAAATTACAAAACCTCTCGCTGCTCTGAAGAGATGACAAATTCAGAGGGTCTCCTTCCTGTCATGTTCGCTCTGTTATCAATCCCTCTGACACTGGAAAACGCCACTGCCCAGACTAGGCTCCCAGTAGTCCACGGGTGCAAGCTCCCAGTGCTCCCCCAAGTCCCCAGTCCAGAGCAGGTTCGATCCATTCCAAGAAAAGGGAAAGAAAACAGTCAAGGAAGACCTCTCTGCTTCTGCTAGCTGGAAAGCCAAGGTGATCTCTCGTCTGTTTGTGTTGTAGTCAAAACCCCATCCCGAGATGCAGGGGGAGCAAGTACAGTCTCAGATAACAGACTCGGTGCTTCTTCTCCACTCATTTTTACTCTTAGATGAAGTTTTAAGGATGCAAAACCTATTTCTGGGCTAGGTGGATGAATGGGGATACAATTTAACATCACAATCACCCCAGGACACCCACTCCCTTTCCCTCCATTCAAAAGTCCGGCACGAGAAATTCTCGTTCTCTTTTCTGCCCTGGACACATTCGGAATAAACTGAGGGACAGCGTATTGGAAGAAGAGATCGTCCTTTATCTTTTGTCCTTGCTAAATCCGCTCTCCGCCTGGTGAACTGTAGCTGCTCGGGTAACTTTCCGGGGGTGAGAGAAATAGGATAGTAGCAATTGCACATGAATGTCAAATGTGTGTGTAGAAGGAGTTAATGCATTGCAATGACTCAAACACTGATGACCATTCAAGTGGTGTTTGGGTCAGAAGCACAGAAAATAGGCCCTTATCTGTGGTGCCTGGCTCTGACACCCAAGAGAGCACTGAATTTCACATAACACCATGGAGATAGCTGTTAAAGTTGAGAAGCTGGGAATGTGAGTGTGTGAGAGAGTTTTCTTAAGTCACTGGGTGAGAAAGAGTTTAGGGTTTAAGCTCTATTAGAAAATAAGAGACAATATGGAGGATTTAGGGCATTGTCCCTTTCTCCTTCCTTCTTCATCTTCTTCTTCTAAAGGTTTTTGGGTAATAATGAGTGATTGGATAAAGAAATCCGCAGTGCAGCACACAGATGTCGGGTCATTGTGTCACTAAGAAAAATAATTTACTTGGCATTTGTTAATTAGACAAATAGACATATAAAAGACCTTGAAGAGATTCATTGTTAGCCATTTTGCACCTTTCTATCTTAGTGTATGTAGCTCCTCGTACTCTGTATACATGTAATATAGATAAGGAAAGAATAAACAACCATGTCCGAACATGAGAAAATGGTCTCTCTCTCTCATCAATCTCAGTCCTGGGGAAAAGAACCCAGACACCAGTGTCGCCACAACAAAGTGGGCAAGTTAAAACAGGATATGCCTGGGAAGGGGGGGGCGGGGAGGGGTATACGAACGTAGGGCAGCACCTTTCTGGAGCCAATTTTTCTGTTCAGGTCTATGGCAATTACACAATATACAGCACAAGCAGAGAACTGGAGTCAAGGAGCAGACAAGACCAATAGAGGGGGATCAAGACCACCAAGGACCCCAAAGCATCCACTGACTAGGTTACTCCTTCCCTGGGAAATGTCTAAGTCATTGATGGGATTACTTTTGCCCAGGACCTGGGTGCACTTGGTGGTAATGTAGAAGGGTGGGGGATTCCAACGTGTACCTCTAGGAGCTGTAATCTTGTGTGAAAATCACCCATGATTTGAGTTGCATGATGCTATTGCTGTATGATGCCAGTGTTATATGATGCTGTATGTTGCCACTACTGTGGCTGCCACATGTCAAAGGTATAACAGGACTTAACTGAACCAGTGAAGATTGAATCTCGTGAAGAACAAGTCAGTTGCAGGGATGACACAACATGAAATGTCTTCATTGTGTAGCAATTCCAACACAACACACTATCTCTCCTTTCCTGAGTGACCCCCATAATAGATGGAGCCTAAAGTCACAGACTAAATTAATTTGATGGATATCTTATGGGCATTTTATGAACACTTTAGAGGGCTGCCCATAGACTAAGGGAATTATATCAGTGTATATTTCAAAGGATGGGAAGGGGGGTGGAGGTTAATGATGATGTATTGGATACTGTGGGACTTGAGCATGACGAAAATTACATGGAATAAGGGTTGAAGAATGTACTGGTTTTTGCTGGAAAGCATCTTATTAAGGATATTGTCCAAATGCCTCTAAAACACTGACAGGCTGGGGGCATCAATCACCTCTCTAGGAAGCCTGTTCCAGTGTCTGACCACCCTATCTGGAAAGAAATGCTTCATAATATCAAGTCTGAACCTCCCCTAAAACAGCTTTGAACCATTCCCACATGTCCTGTCACTGGATACCAGAGACAATAGATCAGCACCTCCCTCTCTACTTCTGTCCTCAGGAAGCTGTAGAGAGAAATGAGGTCCCCCCTCAGGATCCTTCTCTCCAAACTGGACAAACCCCAAGTCCTTAGTCACTCCTCATTGGACATGCCTTCCAGCCCTTTCATCAGCATTGTTGCCCTCCTCTGGATGCAGACCAGAGACTGTCTGCAGCCCATGGTGAAGACCAGTGTTCAAGGCCAGGTTGGATGGGGCTTTAAGCCTACCATCAACCAACACTCCCAGATCCCTTTCTGCAGGGCTGCTCTTCAGCCATTCCTCTCCCAATCTATACTTCTGTCTAGCATTGCTCCATCCCAGGTGCAGAATCCAGCATTTTTTCTTGTTAAATTTCATGTCACTGATGATTTCCCAATGATCCAATCTATCCAGATCCCTCTGCAAGGCCTCTTGTCCCTCAAGACAGTCAACAGCACCTCCCAGTTTGGTATCATCAGCAGACTCGCTAAGGGTGCATTCAATTCCTGCATGCAGATCACTGATAAAAATATTGACCAGAACCAGCCCTAGAATTGAGCCCCAAGGAACACCGCTGGTGACTGATCACCAGCCAGATGTAGCCCCAGTTACTACAACCCTTTGACTGCTGTCCTTCAGCCAGTTCTTCACCCAGTGCACTGCATACCTGCTCATCTCACAGTTGGACAGCTTGTTCAGAAGGATGCTGTGAGGGACAGCATCAAAAACTTTACTAAAATCCAGAAAAACAACATCTGCCGCCTTCCCTTCATCCACTAGGCAGGTGATCTTATTGTAGAAGGATGTTAAATCAGCTAGGCAGAACCCTTTTTGAACCCATGTTGACTGTGCCTGATGATTTGTATTATCCTTTAAATACCTTTCAATAGCACCCAGTATGATCATCTCCATAATTTTTCCAGGTACTGAGGTTAGTCTAACAGCTCTCTAGTTTCCTGGGTCTTCTCTCACACCCTTCTTGTAAATTGGAATACTGTTGGCTAGCTCTGAGTCAGCAGGGACCTTCCCAGACTTTGTTTTGGATTTGTGATGAAAACATTGCTGATAATATATTGGTGTTTTCGTTAGTGATGAGCAGAGCTTACACGGACTTTAGGCCTTTTCTGCTTCTCACACCTCTCCCCCAACAAGTAGACTGGGGGTGCAGAAGAAGTTTGGAGGGGACACAACTGGGACATCTGACCCCAATGGACCAAAGGGATATTCCATATCATATGATGTGTTCAGCAATAAAACCCGTGTGAGGGGAAAGTGTGCTGGGGCTGCCATTGTTCATGAACTGGCTGTGCATCAGTTGCATCAGTCAGCTGGTGCTGAGCAATTAGGATTTTTTTTCAGCACTTATTCTTCTTGATTTTGCTTTTCTTTTTTTTTTTCCTTTTTTATTTTCTTATTAAACTGTCTTTATCTCAACCTATACGTTTCTGCACTTTTACCCTTTTGATTCTCTCCCATCCCACTGAGGGAGTGAGCAAGCAGCTGTGCACTGCTTAGTTGCCTACCAGGGTTAAACCACCACAGACATGGGCATACTAGAAAAAGCCCAAGGAAGGGCCACAAAGATAATTAAGGGACTGGAACACCTCTCATATGAGGAAAGGCTGAGACAGCTGGGACTTTATAACCTGGAAAAGGGAAGGCTCAGAGGGATCTTATCAATGTATATAACTACCTGAGAGGAGGGTGCAAAGCAGACAGAGCCAGACTTTTCAGTGGTGCACAGTGACAGGACCAGGGGCACAAGCTGAAACACAAGGGATTCTGTCCTGGGTTGATTATGATGTTAAATTGTATCCCCATTTGTCCACCTAACCCAGACACAGGTTTTGTATTCTTAAAATTTCATCTAAGAGTAAAAGTGAGTGGAAAAGAAGCACCGAGTCTGTTATCAGAGGCTGTACTTGCTCCCCCGCCCCGCATCGGGAGTTTTGACTACAGCACAGACAGACAACAAGACACAGATCGCCTTGGCTTTCCAACTAGCCAAAGCAGAGAGGTCTTCCTGGACTGTTTTCTTTCCCTTTTTTGAAACAAATCGAACCTGCTCTGGACTGGGGACTCGGGGGAGCTTGCACCCATGGACTACCGGGAGCCCAGCCTGGGCAGCGGCATTTTCCAGTGCCAGAGGGGCTGATAACAGAGCGAACACCCACAGGAAAGAGACCCTCTGAAGTTTGTCATCTCTCCTGAACGGCGAGAGGTTTTGTAATTTGATATCATTCATTTTTGTGCTGGGTAGTGCTGTACCTGTGAAATAAACAGGTTTTTTCCACTTCTCTCAGAGGAATTTCTTCCCGAACCGGTTGGGGGGTGGGAGAAAAGGGCCATGTGGGTTTGCTTCCCGGGGGGGAGCCCCACTGGAGGTCTTCTGCCAAATTTGCCCTAAACCAGGACAAATACATTAATTGGCGCCCAGCGCGTGGCACAAGAGAGTGGAAAAACCCTGTACTGATTGTACTGAAGTGGCAATTACTTTGTATTGGGATAAGATAAAGCAGTCCCTAGCCATCCAGCCATGCTGCTTGAATTAATAATGTCTTTTGGGGTGCAGGCCTTCATGTGTTTCTGGTCACTAGGCTTTTTTGAGGTTTTAATACCTTTATGGTCCCTTGGTTTATTTTCTTATCCACAACTAGCCCCGGTATTGTCCCTAACACATAGCTTTTACAGTAGAGGGGCACGGATTAGAATAGCTATTGGGCTGGGCCTAGTGATTATGATTTCTAAGAAGGTTATTCAGGTGCTGGAGTCTGTTCCAAATATAAAGGATTCATGGGTATGGTTATGCACCCAGTTTGTTAGAGGAGGAGCAGGGAACGAGGCTTTTCAACCTTTCCTTTCATTCTTCTCCTCTGAATCGGTTACATCACTATTGGCAAGTGTTCAGTTTCCCCTGAATGTTAAAGAGACCATCTTCCTGGCATTTAATCTGGTAACTTTCCTCTATACAGTCTTCAGCCTCTCTAGAATGAGGGCTGAGATTTCTAGAGGGACTGATGAGACCCCTGAACCAAGCATGGAAAATCCTGAGTGGGGTAGAGAATGGGAGGATATGGGCCAAATCCTGAAGGAATTTTCTGACCCTGTAGTTTGGGACTTTCCACATGAACAAATTCTGAATCCAGCTGAGGTGGGGAAATACCTGAAAGAGAAGTGTCAGGATGATTCCAAAGAAAAAAAGATCATTGCAGTAAGCTGGGCCCTGGCATACGCTTATCGTACATTGCTGGATACTGTAGGGCAGCAAACAGGAGAAAGGGGACAGGGAGATAAATCAAGAGTTACCCCAGTTATTCAGGCTGCAGCCAACCTCCCAGTTACAAAGCTGGTAGCTAAACCAAACAACAAGCCTCAACCAATGGCTGTTGCTACTTGCACAAGAAGTGGAAAGTGCACAGACAAAACCGATCGACCAGTGGATGATGATGATGATGATGCAGGAGAAGGACCCTCAACGCCTCCTGACGTAAAACCAAGAGTCAAAGCAACTGGCATAAGATCAGAGGCTAATATTGAGTCCTTTTCCTTGAAAGATCTGCGTGGCCTGAGGAAGGACTACGCTCGATGACCTGATGAATCTATAATTAGTTGGTTAGTCCGTCTGTGGGATGCTGCAGGTGAGGCTACAGTTCTGGATGGCACTGAAGCAAGGCATCTGGGATCCCTGTCACATGATCCAGTTATCGACCAGGGGATGATGAGGGGGGCTAACCCTCGCAGTCTCTGGGCACGGGTCCTTGAAAGTGTAGCCCAAAGATATCTGTGTGTAGATGACCTCTACATGCAGCAAACACAGTGGAAAAGCATGGAACAAGGGATCCAACGCCTGAGAGAAATGGCAGTGGCAGAGATAGTTTTTTCAGATGACATACCAACTAAGAATCCAGACTTGGTGCCATGTACATCCGTGATGTGGCGAAAATTGGTACGACTTGAGCCACAAGAATATGCATCTGCTTTAGCAATGATGAAACGGGATGAAAGGGAGGAGACTGTGCTGGATATGGCGAAGAAGCTTCGAGCATACGCAGATGCCGTGCATGGCCCCACACATGCAAGAATCGCAGCTGTGGAAACACGTCTGCAGAAATTAGAAGATAAGATAGAGGAGAATCAGAAGAAACTTAGAGAGGAGATTAAAGAGGACCTTCTCCAAATTTCAGCAGTACAGATCAGAGCTCCTAGTACTCAACACAGACATTCCCCAGATCGGGAGAGAAAGTACACACCACGAGCTGAGCTGTGGTTCTACCTGCGTGATTGCGGAGAAAACATGAGGAGATGGGATGGGAAATCTACTGCAGCTCTGGCACAATGGGTGCGTGAATTGAAGGAGGAGAAGAGTCACAAAGGAAGTTCCACCAAAAGGGAAGCAGCTCCAGTTGCCCATAGCCAAACTGCCAGGTATGATGATGATGACATGTCCGATCCCCTTGAAGGAACATCCAAGACATATACCAAAGGAAAGAAGGATAACCAGGCTTAGAGGGGCCCTGCCTCTAGCCAGGTAGAGGCTAGGGAAAATCGTGTTTTTTGGACTGTGTGGATTCGTTGGCCTGGCACATCAGAACCACAGCGATATGAGGCCTTGGTTGACACTGGTGCCCAGTGCACACTAATCCCATCAAGACATGTAGGGGCAGAATCTGTTTCTATTGCTGGCGTGACAGGGGGATCACAGGATTTTACCTTGGTGGAAGCAGATGTGAGCCTGACTGGAAATGAATGGAAGAAACACCCTATTGTGACAGGCCCAGAGGCCCCATGCATTTTGGGCATAGACTACCTCCGAAGTGGGTATTTCAAAGACCCAAAAGGATTCAAGTGGGCATTTGGAATAGCAGCTGTGGAGACAGAGGGTGTCCAGCAACTGAACACCTTGCCTGGACTGTCAGAGAATCCATCTACAGTAGGACTTCTGAAGGTGAAAGAACAGCGAGTACCAATTGCCACCTCGACGGTGCACTGCCGACAATATAGAACAACTCGAGATGCTGTGATCCCCATCCACAAGATGATCAGAGAGCTGGAGAGCCAAGGGGTGGTCAGCAAAACCCACTCACCCTTCAACAGCCCCATCTGGCCTGTGCATAAATCTGAAGGAGAATGGAGATTGACTGTGGACTATCGTGCATTGAATGAAGTGACTCCACCGCTGAGCGCTGCTGTGCCGGATATGCTGGAGCTCCAGTACGAACTGGAGTCCAAGGCAGCAAAGTGGTATGCCACTATTGACATTGCCAATGCATTTTTCTCCATTCCCCTGGCAGCAGAATGCAGGCCTCAGTTTGCTTTCACGTGGAGGGGAGTGCAGTACACCTGGAACCGACTGCCCCAGGGGTGGAAGCACAGCCCCACCATCTGCCATGGACTAATCCAGGCTGCCCTGGAAAAGGGTGAGGCTCCAGAACATCTACAGTACATAGATGACATCATTGTGTGGGGGAACACAGCAGCAGAAGTGTTTGAGAAAGGAGAGAAAATCATCCAGATCCTCCTGGAAGCTGGTTTTGCCATCAAGAAGAGCAAAGTTAAGGGACCAGCTCGTGAGATTCAGTTCCTGGGGGTAAAGTGGCAAGATGGACGGCGTCAGATCCTTACTGATGTCATCAACAAGATCACGGCAATGTCTCCACCAACTAATAAGAAGGAAACACAAGCTTTCTTAGGTGCCATAGGGTTTTGGAGAATGCATATTCCTGAATACAGTCCGATTGTGAGCCCTCTTTACCTGGTCACTCGGAAGAAGAATAATTTCCATTGGGGCCCTGAGCAGCAACAAGCCTTTGCTCAGATCAAGCAGGAGATCGCTCATGCAGTAGCCCTTGGCCCAGTCAGGACAGGACCAGATGTGAAGAACGTTCTCTACTCTGCAGCCGGGAGCTATGGTCTGTCCTGGAGCCTGTGGCAGAAAGTGCCTGGGGAGACTCGAGGCCGACCATTAGGATTTTGGAGCAGAAGCTACAGAGGGTCTGAAGCCCATTACACCCCAACAGAAAAGGAAATTTTAGCAGCCTATGAAGGAGTCCAAGCTGCCTCAGAGGTGATTGGCACTGAAGCACAACTCCTTCTGGCACCCCGACTACTGGTGCTAGGATGGATGTTCAAGGGAAAGGTTCCTTCCACCCATCATGCAACCAATGCCCCATGGAGCAAGTGGATTGCTCTTATCACACAGCGCGCCCGTATTGGTAAACTGAATCGCCCTGGCATTTTGGAAATAATTACAAACTGGCCTGAAGGTGAAAATTTTGGTCTCACAGATGAAGAACAAGAGGAAGTGACAAGGGCTGAAGAAGCTCCACCATATAACCAGCTGCCAGCAGAGGAAACACGCTACGCTCTTTTCACTGACGGTTCCTGTCGCATCGTAGGGATGAACCGGAAGTGGAAAGCAGCCGTATGGAGCCCCACACGACAAGTCGCAGAGGCCATTGAAGGAGAAGGTGGATCAAGTCAACTTGCGGAACTCAAAGCTGTTCAACTGGCCCTGGATATTGCTGAAAGAGAGAGGTGGCCAAAGCTCTACCTCTACATGGATTCATGGATGGTAGCCAATGCTCTGTGGGGATGGCTAGAAAGGTGGAAAGAGGCTAATTGGCAGCGTAGAGGAAAACCAATTTGGGCTGCTAAAGAGTGGAAAGATATTGCTATCAGGGTAGGGAGACTACCAGTGAAAGTCCACCAGGTAGATGCCCATGTCCCCAAGAGTAGAGCTAATGAGGAACACCAAAATAATAAGCAGGTAGATCAGGCTGCAAAGATACAAGAGTCAAAAATAGATTTGGATTGGGAACATAAGGGAGAGTTGTCCATAGCCCGATGGGCTCATGATGCCTCAGGTCATCAGGGTAGAGATGCCACCTATAAGTGGGCACGAGACCGACGGGTGGATTTAACCATGGACAGCATATCTCTGGTTATTCATGACTGTAAGACGTGCTGCGATCAAGCAGGCCAAGTGGTTGAAGCCCCTCTGGTACGGTGGGCGGTGGTCCAGATACAAGTATGGGGAAGCCTGGCAGATTGACTACATCACACTTCCCCAAACCCGCCAAGGAAAGCGCTATGTGCTCACGATGGTAGAAGCCACCACAGAATGGTTGGAAACCTACCCTGTGCCTCATGCTACAGCCCGTAACACCATCCTGGGACTTGAAAAGCAGGTCCTTTGGAGGCATGGCACCCCTGAGAGGATTGAGTCAGACAATGGGACTCATTTCAAGAACAGCCTCATAAACAGCTGGGTTAGGGAACATGGCATTGAGTGGGTGTACCATATCCCCTACCATGCACCTGCTGCTGGGAAAGTGGAGAGGTACAGTGGACTGTTAAAAACCACCTTAAAGGCACTGGGTGGAGGATCTTTTAAAAACTGGGAGCAACATCTAGCAAAGGCCACCTGGTTAGTCAACACCAGAGGTTCCACCAACCGGGCAGGTCCTGCCCAGTCTGAGTCTTTGTATGTAGTAGACGGAGACAAAGTCCCAGTGGTACATCTCAGAGGTCTGTTAGGGAAGACAGTTTGGGTCAATTCTACCTCGAGCACAGACAAACCCATTCGTGGGGTTGTCTTTGCTCAAGGACCAGGTTGTACATGGTGGATAATGCAGAGAGATGGAACAACACGATGTGTACCTCAGGGAGACCTGATCATTGGGTAAAAGGTTACTGCCATTGTCTGTACATTAAACCACGCAGACATGAAATAGAAGGAATGGTGTAAGTGTGGAAGGTATGAGCAAGTGAAAGATGGTGTTTTGAGTGAGTAAAATTAGAGAGTGGGGAATCCTGCAGCTCTCCAGCGTGGGGGTCTGGATTCAGTAGCTTGGTGTGCGGCGTGACAGGGGCATGATGGATATATTGCTTGTATTTTTTGGGTGGAACGGAGGGGAAGTTTTTATGTATGCAAAGGTGTGCAGAGTTAGAATGTTAGTTTTGGCAGTAAGTCGACGATATGGGGATAAGGGGTGGAATGTCCTGGGTTGATTATGATGTTAAATTGTATCCCCATTTGTCCACCTAACCCAGACACAGGTTTTGTATTCTTAAAATTTCATCTAAGAGTAAAAGTGAGTGGAAAAGAAGCACCGAGTCTGTTATCAGAGGCTGTACTTGCTCCCCCGCCCCGCATCGGGAGTTTTGACTACAGCACAGACAGACAACAAGACACAGATCGCCTTGGCTTTCCAACTAGCCAAAGCAGAGAGGTCTTCCTGGACTGTTTTCTTTCCCTTTTTTGAAACAAATCGAACCTGCTCTGGACTGGGGACTCGGGGGAGCTTGCACCCATGGACTACCGGGAGCCCAGCCTGGGCAGCGGCATTTTCCAGTGCCAGAGGGGCTGATAACAGAGCGAACACCCACAGGAAAGAGACCCTCTGAAGTTTGTCATCTCTCCTGAACGGCGAGAGGTTTTGTAATTTGATATCATTCATTTTTGTGCTGGGTAGTGCTGTACCTGTGAAATAAACAGGTTTTTTCCACTTCTCTCAGAGGAATTTCTTCCCGAACCGGTTGGGGGGTGGGAGAAAAGGGCCATGTGGGTTTGCTTCCCGGGGGGGAGCCCCACTGGAGGTCTTCTGCCAAATTTGCCCTAAACCAGGACAAATCTTTCCGAACATCAGGAAATGCTTCTTTATTCTGAGGGTGACCAAACACTGGAACAGATTTCCCAGAGAAGCTGTGGAGTCTGCCTCCTTGATAATTTTCAAAAGCCATGTAGACATGGTCCTAGGCATCCTGCTCTCAGTAGTCCTGTTTGAGCAGGGGGGTTCGACAAGATGATCTCCTGAGGTCCCTTCCAACCTACACCCTCTTGTGATTCAATGGGCAGCTCCCCCAAGCACCTTTTACACTGAGAGTGGTAACTGTAATAATGTATTCCATACCTCTTGGGATGCAGGGGAAGAGCCTTTTGGGATTGTACAAGACTTATAGGATGTTTAGGGAAAGAACCAAAGGTGGGGAATTAAAAGGATCTAGGAGACTTGGGAAGGAACAAGTCTGGGGAAAAGAGAGGGATGAGGGGATAAAAACGGCCAATTGTGTCAAAGCAGGTGGACAGTCAGTATGCTTGTCTGGCAATGCCTTGTGCCTGACCAACTGTGGTGGGTTGACCTTGGCTAGATGCCAGGTGCCCACCAAGCCGCTCTATCACTCCCCCATCTTAGCTGGACAAGGGAGAGAAAATAAGATGGAAGACAACTTGCAGGTTGAGATAAGGCAGTTTACTAAAGCAAGTGCAAAAGTTTGCACCCACACAAGCAAAGAGAAAAAAAATTAATCTCTACTTCCCATCAGCGAGCAATGTCCAGCCACTTCCCGGGAAGCAGGACTTCAGCACATGTAGTAGTTGCTCCAGAAGGCAAACATTGTAAATAACAAATGCCCCTCATTCCTCCTCCTTCCCTTAGCTTTTATATCTGAGCTGACATCATATGGTGTGGAATACCCCTTTGGTCAGTTTGGGTCAGCTGGCCTAGTTGTGTCCCCTCCCAAGATCTTGCCCACCCACAGCCCCATTGATGGGGGGGCAGAATGTTGGAGAGAGCACTGATGTTGTGTTATCACTGGACAACAGTAACCAAAACACTGGTGTGTTATTGTTACTATGGGGTTAAATTAGTTTCTGAAAATGTTTCTTAAAATTTTGTAGAGTTAGGCCTCAAGAATGCTTGGTATTAGGGATGGTCTAGCAAGCTGGAATTTTTACAGTAAAGGGAGCTGGTACTTGGGGTCTCCAAGATACCCACCCAGAGATAAGATCCGTACATGTTCGTACAAGGATGAGCTAACTCTCATGAAGCAATATTGATAAAGTTAATGAAGATTTATTAATGAAGCAATATTGATAAGGTTGTTATAGTGATTACTGCTACAGCTGAAATTGTAGAAATATGTGCACTTTGGACAAGGACGATGGAGCTAGATTTGAGTTGCTGATACCCCTAGTTCCTGCATGCTTCAATAAAGCACCTGCATATAATCAGTCTGTGATTATGTGTGTTCCAGAACGCTAACATTTTGGCGACCCAGCTGGGACCCTGTGAGTGCTGCTGAGCGAGTTCGCGACCCGATCACGCTCCAGCTGGCACCGAGGGATTCTCGGGGAGCCCATCCAGCCATGATCGTCTCCGCCGCTCACAACGTCCCTCTGAGAGAGGTAAGGTGCTTTTTGGTCTGGTCTGGTGCCTGCCGATAAGACGCAGCGAAAGCTTCGCACGGTTGGGCTAGAGGAATTCCTGGTATTGCCTAGGCGCCGTCTGTCAGACAACTGCAAAAGCGTTGCAGGTTCGGCAGCAGTTGTGTGTGGTGTATTGTAACTGTAACATGGAGAAGCTTAAAGGGATTTTAGGTGGCAATGCCCCTATACCACGTACTTCTCCTTTGGGGTGCTTATTGGCACATTGGAAACAGGGAAACTTTGGGCAAGATTTACGTAAAGTTGATTGATTATTGTAATACATGGTGGCCAGGATATGACCTGGAGAGTGGGGAAAAGTGGCCAAGAAATGGATCTTTGCAGTATAACACTATTTAACAGTTGATGCTGTTCTGTAAGCGAGAGGGAAAATGGGATGAAGTTCCATATGTAGATTTGTTTTTCTATTTGAGACAAGCCAGAATGGCAAGCTGAGTGTGGATTGATGGTAGTTAAAGCATGTGTGAGTGATAAATGTGAGGTTTGTGTAAAAGGAAAAAGTTGTTTAGAGCACCTGGCATTAAAAGAAAGTTTGCGTCGGGGGAAAAGAGATGGATGTTGATTTACAAGTGGTTTCAGCAGAACCAAAAGAACCTGATTCTGTTTTGTCTGCCCCCACTTCACCTAATCCTATTTCACCTAACCCTATCTCGCCTAACCTCACTTCACCTTTCCCTCTTTATCCTCCTCTACTGCCTTCACCTGATCCTTCTTCTCCAGGAGATGATCAAGATCTAACTGTGATACATAGAAATGTGAAAAATGCTGGGGAGGAGGATGGCAGTAGCGGGGATGATGATAATAAATCAGCGACACCGGTATCCCATTGGACTCGGTCAAAGCTTGCTCCGGTTCTGTGTAGAACAGGAAAAGATTTGGGCAGACAACGGCGGACTGTGATTGCCCCCTTGAGACAAGGAGTAGGAGTAGAGGGGCCAGTGTTTGTGAAAGTTCCTTTTTCACCCGCAGACTTGATAATTTGGAAGCAGTCAGCTGGAACTTATAGAGAAAATCCTGATAAAGTAGCAGGGGTGGTAAAAATTATTATGAAAACTCAGAATCCAGATTGGGAAGATATACAAGTAATATTGGATAATTTAATGGACTCTACTGAGAAAGAGATGGTGCTTAGAGCAGCCAAGGAGAAGGCAAGAGAAGATCTCAGAATTGGGGTGGTGACGGGGACTTTAGATGAGAACTTTCTGACCGAGGATCCAGGGTGGGATCCCAATACCTTTGGGGACATGCGGAGGCTGAAGAGATATCAAGAGTGGGTCCAGATAGGGGTTCAGAATGCTATACCTAAGGCTATGAATTGGTCTAAATTGTATGAGAAAAGACAGGAAAAGAAAGAATCCCCTGCTGCATTTTTGGAAAGGCTTAAGGAGGCAGCAAGAAAGTATACAGATCTTCAATTAGAGACAGAACAAGCAAATGTTCAGCTTGCGTTCATTTTTCTTGGGCAGTCGCAGGATGATATTAGGAGAAAATTGCAGAAGTCAGAAGGAGAAGACTTAAGGAACTTGAATAAATTACTTGAAGTGGCTTGGAAAGTATACAATAACAGGGAAAAAGAAGCTAGTAAAAAGCAGCAGCAAAATCTTTTGGCAGTGATACAAGGAAGGGAGAATCCAGGTTTCAGAGGACGAGGCAGAGGTGGTCGTGGACTGGGGAGGGGCGGATTTGGCAGAGGATGAGGGGGATCAGTTTTGCCAAGATTAGGGTTAAATCAATGTGCTTATTGTAGACAAGAGGGGCACTGGAAAAACGAATGCCCGAATCGGTTTAACCAGGGCAATCAGTTCAATCAGAATCAAGACACTTCAAAATTAATGGTGCTGGGGGAGTACAGCAGCTGACTAGAATCGGAACAAAAACCAATACAAGAACCTTTAGTAACTCTACAATTGGGAGATAAAGAAGTAAAATTTCTGGTGGATACGGAGGCTACATATTCTGTGCTAAATGATCTAAAAGGGCAAATTGGAGACAAAACAGCAACAATAGTTGGAGCCACAGGGAAGGAGGAGAATCGACCATTCCTGCAACCCCTGGATTTGTGTTTTGGAAACAAAGTTTTAACACATGAATTTTTATATATGCCTGAGTGTCCAATTCCACTTTTAGGATGAGATTTATTAGCAAAACTTGATGCAGTGATAACTTTTGAGAACGGGGAACTATTAATGAAAATACCTGAATCAAAGACAGGACAAATTTTAATGATAAAAGAAAAACCAGTCCCAGCTATCCCTCGGGAAGTAGAGGACGCAGAAATTCCCTCTGTATGGGAAACAGACATACCAGGAAAATCTAAATTGGCACAACCAGTACATGTGGAATTAAAAGAAGGAGAAAAAGCTGTACAGGTTAAAGAGTATCCTATAAAGGCAGAAGCACGGCAAGGAATAGTAAAGATTATTGAAAAATTTTTGAAGTACCAAATTTTAGAAGAATGTGAATCAGAATTTAATATACCGATATTTCCAGTGAAGAAACCAAATGGTGAGTACAGACTAGTACAGGATTTGAGAACAATAAATGGAATAACTAAAGATATTTACCCAGTGGTAGCTAATCCTTACACATTGTTAACATCCGTGAAAGAGAAATATAAATGGTTTACTGTACTTGATTTAAAAGATGCCTTTTTCTGCATACCCCTTGACAAAGAAACTAGGAAACTGTTTGCCTTTGAATGGGAAAATCCAGACAATGGAAGGAAAACCCAGCTCACCTGGATACGACTCCCACAAGGATACAAGAACAGTCCAACACTGTTTGGAATCCAGCTGGCTAAAGAGCTAGAGATTTGGACTGAAAATGGGCAAGATCTGAGGGAACAATACCTGCTGTTACAGTATGTTGATGATATACTGATAGCTACAGAGGAAAAGACAACCTGCATAAAGGTAACAATTGAAATTTTAAATCAGCTGGGAATGGGAGGATATAAGGTGTCTAAAAGAAAGGCACAAATTGCCCAGCAGACTGTGATTTACCTGGGATGTGAAATCTCACAAGGGCAATGTAAGCTGGGTCCTAACCGTATTCAAGCTATTTGTGCTATTCCAGAACCCCAGAACCTGCATGACCTGCGAGTCTTCCTTGGGATGGCCGGATGGTGCTGCCTACGGATCATGGACTATAGACTAATTGCAAAACCCCTGTATGAAGCCCAGAAGACGCAGACGTTTACCTGGGGCAAACCACAGAAGGAGGCCTTCCTCAAACTGAAGGAGGCATTGACAACAGCTCCAGTATTAGGATTGCCTGATCTATCCAAAGATTTTCAGCTGTTTGTACATGAAAGGCTGCGTCTAGCACTGAGAGTGCTGACCCAACATCTGGGAAGCTGGAAAAGGCCAGTAAGCTACTTCTCCAAACAATTTGACAACATGAGTGCCAGATGGCCTTCATGCCTGCGGGCAGTTGCAGCCACTGTGATGCTGATACAAGAAGCCAGAAAACTCATGATGGGTAGACACATAGATGCGTATGTGCCACACATGGTGACCACTGTTTTAGAACAAAAGGGGGGCCATTGGCTACCTCCAAGCAGGATGATGAAATTCCAGGTAATCCTGACTGAGCAGGATGATGTCACACTAAAGACAACTAACCTTTTGAATCCAGCTTTGTTCCTAGGTACCACAACTGAAGAAGGCCCATTGGGACATGATTGTGTGGAAGTGATAGAACACACCTGTTCAGCTAGAGCAGATTTGAAAGACATCCCACTGGAACAGGCAGACTAGGAGCTGTTTACAGATGGAAGCAGTTTTGTGGAGAACGGGACCAGATACGCTGGATATGCGGTAACAACAACAGGTGCAGTGGTGGAGCCAAAGGCCTTACCAGCAAACACATCTGCCCAATGAGCAGAACTGGTTGCTTTAACCAGGGCATTAGAGCTGAGTGAAGGGAAGAAAGTAAATATCTGGACTGATTCAAAATATGCTTTTGGAGTGGTGCATGTACATGGGGCACTGTGGAAAGAAAGAGGACTGCTGTCTTCTCAAGGCACACACATTAAACACCTAGATGCCGTCCTGCAATTAATAAAAGCAGTACAAAAGCCTGAGCAAGTAGCAATCATGCACTGCAAAGCTCACCAATCAGCAAGCTCCAAAATTCATGAGAGAAATCGGAAAGCAGACTGGACAGCCCAACAAGCTGCTTGAGAAGTGCAAACTGCAATGGCATTGATACCTTTAAAAACTAATGTATCTCAGTTCAATTTACCTCCAGAACCAAAATATTCAATAGAGGATGAGAAATTGGGATGCTCACTGAATGCACAGAAGAATTCAGAAGGCTGGTATGTAACTACACAGGAACAAGTAGTGGTATCCCCCTTGATAATGAGAGAAGTTCTACAAATTAAACATAACAAATGTCATTGGGGTGCAGAGGCATTGGTGAAATTGTTGAAATGAAATTTAATTTCAGTACGGATGTTAACAATGGCAAAATCAGTAATGTCAAAATGTGAAATTTGCTTAAAGAACAATCCAGTGGCTAGACGACTGGCCCAATTAGGGAAAATTTGGGTAAGAGTAGAATCAGGAGATTATTGGCAAGTAGATTTTGTAGAATTATCAAGAACTCGAGGATACAAATATCTATTGGTAGGGGTTGACACATTTTCAGGATGGCCAGAAGCTCTTCCCTGTCGCACAAATCAAGCAAAGGAGACAGTCAAGTGGTTACTGCAAGAAATCATTCCAAGATTTGGGGTGCCTCTAGGAATATCATCAGATAGGGGCCCACATTTCATAGCCACAGTAGTGAGGGAGGTGAGTCGGTTGCTGGGAATAGCTTGGGATCTCCACACACCATGGAGACCCCAATCCAGTGGACAGGTAAAGAGGATGAATTAGACATTGACGAGGCAAATCAGCAAAATATGCCAAGAGGCTAAATTGCAGTGGTCACAAGCTTTACCAATAGCACTGCTGAGGATTCAGATAAAGCCTAGAAGCGAGATGTCAGTCAGTCCTTATGAGATATTGTATGGTAGTCAGTCCTTATGAGATATTGTATGGGAAACCATATGAATCTCCTGAAACTAATCCAAATGTACATGTTACAGGGAAGCAAGAGGTGTATAATTATGTTCTGTCTCTTGGAAAAGCTCTAGCTCGACTTTGGAGCACCATTGTGTGGAATAGGCTGCTGACTCTTGAGAATCCAGTTCATGACATACACCTGAGAGATGAAGTGTACGTTAAAACCTGGAATGAAGAACCATTAAAAGAAAGGTGGAATGGACCCTATCAGGTACTGTTAACTACCTTTACAGCAGTCAAAGTAGCTGGACTGGATCCCTGGATACATTACACCAGAGTGAAGAAGATTTCCCCTGCACTGTGGACTGCGCAAACTGTAGGACCAACAAAGCTGCAGATAAAGCAGGTTTGATTGTTTCAAATGTCTAGGTTGCTAGTGACTGTAATAGTGATTATTTTATGGCCTTTAGTGCCATCAGTTGGGATCAATGTTACTTTGGGATGTGAAATGCAAAAGGATCAGCTGAGAACTCTTCATTTTAGAATGAAGAGGGATGTGGGGGTGCAGCCAGAAACACAAGTGATAAAAGTCTCTAATACTATCCAGGCAGAAAATGTGATGATTTGATTAATTAAAGATTTTGCCAACATGCAAAACACCAGCAAAATAACTGCCTGTCTGCCAATACCAAAGGCAGCAGGAGACCAAATAAGTTGGGAATTATAACATCGAAATTACCTGAAATACAAAAGAACAAAACAATTGCATGTAAACAGGTACCAGAAACAAGATACGTAACTAGAGAAGCTTAGAAAATAGTGAGAGAATGGATGACACCTTTAAAGAAACAAGATTGTGTTACAGACCATGGCAAAGTGGAGCAAATCATAGACTGGGAACTTTCCATGACTTTAAATGAAGATGAGGCAAGGTGGGAATGTATGTTGCTAAAATATGAAAAAGTTATGGAAAATGTTTCAGATAATGTTCTTGTATGGAAGTATGAAGGACACAAAGGAAAAGATCGGGCTAAAGCTTAGGACAGTGCATGGTCATTGAGTGTGCTTCAGAAATTCCAATATATGGCAGATACCCCTTGGTGCATTAAGTGGGAAGGCTCTGAAAATGAAACAGATCCAGGGGTATGGAACACTGCAACCAGTAGTAGAATGGAGGCAGACAAAGTAGATTGGTGGGTATGTAACAAAACTTATGACTGTACTTCTGATGATGAGGAAATAAAACAAATGCCACCGTTAGTGGTAGCTCTGCGAATTGGATGTGCCTGCAGAGGAATCAAACATAAACAAGGTGAAATAAATTACAAGATAGGACAAGTAATCCAAAAGATAGTATGTAGCAGAAGTACAATTCAGAGTCCAGGCCAATTTGTATGGGCAGCAAGCAATGGCACCTGGACAACACATTTGCCTGTAAGTGGAAAAGTAAAAGAGATTACTTTAGGCCTTCCCACCTTCTGCCCAATTTGGAAAAAGTCCCCATTTAAAGGAGAACATGAACTTCTGAAAATAAGGACGATACGAGAAGTTCAAGAAAACAAAGCTGAAGATGAGGAAAAATGGAAGGAACCCTCCAGTACTGTAAAATTTGAGTGGGCTTTAGAATCCTTGTTTGGTCCAATAGCAAATTATAGTGTGTACAAACTTACAGGTCAGGTAGAAAGATTGGCAAGAGTTACCAAAGAGGGATTCAGAGAGCTAAATGTACAATTACAAGCCACGACTAAAATGACCCTGCAAAACACATTTGCTTTAGATATGCTATTGTTGAAAGAACACGGAGTATGCGGGTACCTAAAAGGACAAATTGATCACTGCTGCATCCACATCCCAAATGTAACTGCAGTGTGGCGGCGGGCCTCAGGGGAGACAAAGAGTTACATTGTCCCACCCCAAACCCCTTGTGAAGGGTGGCCCAGGTGTTCTGATTGGGTTTGAGTCCCTGGGGGGTTCTCCCTTGCTGTGTTTCTAGTGGTCCCTGACCCTCAACTCCACCCTCAGTGGTGGAAACCCTCAAAAGTTCTGTCCCTCAAAAACCCCTGTTCGGCCTCTGTTCGGAGCTCTCCGTTCTGGACCTGAGTTTGTTCCCATGCTGAATAAATGGTTTCATGAACCGGAAGCCCGGCTTGTTGGTGTTCCATGCTGGTCCCCAGAATCCTGTGGCTTCCCTGGACGAGATGCTGAAGTTGTGGACTGCAACACTGCAGATATAGAACACTACATTAATCAATTAAAACAGATAGAACAGGAAGCACAGAAAGAGAGGGAAGATCTGACTACAAGTTGGTTGGATAAGATTTTTGAAGGGTTAAGATGGAATGTGAGCTCATGGATCAAATCTATTATTGAGATTTTGATAATTCTACTAATTGTGTTCTTAGCAATCTGGTTAATCTATGCAGTTCTGAAAGGAAAAATAAAGAAAAGAGTATCCTGGAACCAGAAGATAATAAAGGCACTGACACGAGACAGAGATCCACATCCGCATTTGTCATCTCCAAGTCCTCCAGAGTGCAACAATGCTTACGACAACTGTGGATTCGAAGATGAACATCAAGTATAAACTCAGAAGAAAAGGACTGTATATAGTGAAAGCATTACACTTATTATAGTAAAGTGAAATACTTTCAAAGGGGGGAAATATGTTACTATGGGGTTAAATGTTTCTGAAAATGTTTCTTAAAATCTTGTAGAGTTAGGCCTCAAGAATGCTTGGTATTAGGGATGGTCTAGCAAGCTGGAATTTTTACAGTAAAGGGAGCTGGTACTTGGGGTCTCCAAGATACCCACCCAGAGATAAGATCCGTACATGTTCGTACAAGGATGAGCTAACTCTCATGAAGCAATATCGATAAAGTTAATGAAGATTTATTAATGAAGCAATATTGATAAGGTTGTTATAGTGATTACTGCTACAGCTGAAATTGTAGAAATATGTGCACTTTGGACAAAGACGATGGAGCTAGATTTGGGTTGCTGATACCCCTAGTTCCCACGCGCTTCAATAAAGCACCTGCATATAATCAGTCTGTGATTATGTGTGTTCCTGAACGCTAACATTATCAACACCTTTCCAGCTACCAATGCAAAGCATGGCACTGTGAAGGCTGCTATGGGGAAATTAACTCCATTCTCAGCTAGACACAATACACCAACACAACCTGTCCTGTCTTGCTATTAAATTCCATTTCTAATTAATTTCTTGGGTGAGGTACTCTCAATTCTGTGTGTGTGTACAAAGATTTAAGTGTCACAAACTGCAGTGGGGATCACAGGCCATGTGTCTGTGGTATCAGCAACTGGAGTGAGTGAGGGTATATAAGTCAGTGCATGATTCCTAGCAACTGTTAAATCAGAATAGACAGGAAATAGGTGAAGTGGCTTGAGAGCTGGGTACGCATGGTGTCTCTAAGGGTGAGACACCTGGAGGAACTGGGAATCAGAGGGACCAGGGGGGTCAAGCCAACTGCCTGTAGCAGGGCATCTTCCCCCACCACAGGAGAGCTTGTCTGTTGCTTGTTAGCTGGTGCAATAACTCAGGGCATCTTGTTCTCACATGAGCCTCACATGAGCCTTGGTGGAGTAACTCAATCAGGACAGTTTGCCTTGTAGTGAGTTATTTTGGCACCATGGAATTAGTACTTTCTGCTGACAGTAAGCATCTTGCTGTGGAAGCAAGATGTGGAAAGATAAGCTGGAATTTCTGACTGACAGACGCTTCACTTTACAAACTATGAAAGTTGCACCATACTTTCACAAAGCAGAAATCTTCTGCTCATTCCTTGAAACGTGTGGAGTTTTCTCCCCAAAGTTGTGACACTGCCTTTTGTGGTTACTCTCCCAGGGGTTAAGTGAAAGGACTCTGTGTTGTGGTGGTTTCACATTGATTGACATTTGAGAAAAAAGTAAGAAACCACCCGCGGAAGTGATTTCTTTAAGAGAAGCTGCTGGGAGCTTCCTCTGTGCCTAGGACAGGCCAATAACTAGCTAGTTCTACAAACTGACATTTTGCACCATTTAGAAATTAGATCCGCCTCTGTGAATACCACCTTTTATAAACCACAAACCCGGGAACTTCTCTCTCTCTCTTAGCTTCTGGCCTTGAACATGTAACTGGGGGCCAGCCCCTGCTCAGCCCGTGCAGCCTGGCGGTGCTGGGCCAGACCCTGCTGCGGTGCTGGCCCCTCCTGGGAAGCCCTCTGGGTCCCGTTCCATCAGGGTGGCTGGGGCCCTTTCCCAGGGGGGCTGAGCCCTTTCCAGGGAGCCCGCCAAACCCCTTCCACCGGTGCCACTGGGCCAGGCTGGTCCCCAGCTCGGCTGAAATTCTGCTGCTGCTGAGTTTCACCAGAAACTGCTGGGCAGGGGGAGGGAGGGGAAGCCATTGGACTCTGGCGTGGTGTCTCTAAATACAGCCAACTCCAGCAGCTGCTCCTGGCAGAGATGACATGACCATCCACAAGCCTGGGCAAGATTTAACCTTTTCACTACACAGATGAAACCTGCAGACCTCGATCCTCTCTCCAAGGAAAGAAAAAGGAGTGATGACATGTAAAAAAACAACATGAAAACACCAAGGTCAGTAAAAAAAAGAGTCAAGCCTCAGATAGAAAAAGGATGAGGAGATGCCCTAAGGGGGCTGAAAATTCTTTTGGTAATACCATAAACTGAAATATTTCCTTTAATTCATGAGAAAAGTATGGGGGGATGAAGTATTCCAACTGTAAATCTGAGCAGAGGCCTCCACTGATGAAGCCAAGCAGATGTTAGAGTAGCTGTGATCCCATGAGAAGCTTGAACAGAGGGAGAGAGATGAGAGTTGATGAAGACCCTTTGGCCCCAGGGAGAGAAGAAGAAAACCTCTGTTCCCAAAAATTATCACAAAGACCAATAAAGAAAACCTTTACCTTTAAACAGCTCATCCTTAAAATAATACCCCATAAGTTCATGGCCCATAGACACACCTCTTAGAAAGCTGTAAAAATAAGAAGAATGTCACGATGCAGAACTTTCTTCCTGGGCAGCTGCTATTTGTGGAAATGAAAAGCCACGAAAAAAACTGTTTCTTGTAAAAAAAGTCTCCATAACATAAGAAAAAACTCCTCTTCCTACAAGAACTGATGAAAGACTATTATATAGTTGGTACTGTTTTAACATCCCAGGTTTTGTCTCTATGTAGTCAGTTAAGAAAAAAAAAAGTTAAGCAGGGGGAGGAAAGGTGTTCTGGAGGTTTTATTCTGATACTTCTTATTCTTGTAATCCTGTTAATAAAGTTTCTTTATACCTTTTAAGTTTTAAGCCTGTTTTACCCTTCTCTTAATCCATATCTCACAACAAAAAAATAAGTAAGTATC
Organism: Poecile montanus; assembly: GCA_038429875.1. NCBI lineage: Eukaryota > Metazoa > Chordata > Aves > Passeriformes > Paridae > Poecile > Poecile montanus. Next base: position 104,545,709 of record CM076541.1, read on the forward strand.
CTGGTGATTTTAGCTAGCGTTAAAACCTACCACATTATTTAGTACATTAGCCAAAAAACTCAAATTAACAAATCTAAACCACTACATGTGTACACTATTGTCAATTCAGTGGTAAGTTGCATTGACTCTGTAATAAATTATTGTATGTATTAAAAATTCGGAAAGGTATAAATAAGATATATGTGTTTGTAATGATGTAAAATATAAAATGTAAAAAAACCCCTCTCCGGGTCTGGTCGGGATCCCCTCCGGAAAGCAACAGATTGCAACCAACACCCAGATAACGAACTCAGGCAGGCCCATCAGCTCGGACAAATAGACAGGACGAGGGCCATCAGGAAAACAATGGAACTGGCTCGGAGAAGATACCTACCTCCGGACCTGAACAACGCCCTACAGATTTCTGTGGGGAACAATCAGGTTGACAAAAAGACAAGCTCCAAAAAGATAGGCATCGCCAGACCTGAACACCCCACCTGTCAAACCAGTGTTGGAAAAGCAATCAAGAGGGACAAAGGGGAAAGCACGGCCGAGATATCCATCGGCACCGGCCCGGATTCCACTACTCTGCTCTGATAACACAAGTTGAAATACATACAGAATCTCCTTTACATATGAGGAGATTCTGTCCGGACACTAGTTAACTCCATTATTCCATGCCAGGAAATCCATTCACTGGACAATCAGGGACACTTGGTGAATGGAACCTGCTTGGAATTTTCGCCTAAGGACATAAAATCCCTATAAAAACCGAGGCTTGGGAACCCTCAAGCATGGATTTGGGAATCCTATACCTTTGGTGTAGACCCTGTCCACCCAGCGCTGCGCTGACCATTTTATTGTGGTTTTTTATCGTTGTTGCTCTTTGTTGTTTATTAATAAATTTCTCTTTTTATTCGTATCACGAATTTGCCTTTGCATTTATAACAACTCCTAATCTATACTATTTCTTCGCTAGCTTTAATATAGGTACCTTAATGACATGCACTGTTTTATGTAATCTACTAGTAGTTCATTTTATACTGTGTAGTAAGTAACTCTGTTTAAGGCCTTTTGTCTGTTACCTCCCTTCTATTCAATAAATAACTCATTTTCTAATAGACCAAATCAGCCATTTTTAAGAACTTGTGAGCCAGAGCAATTTAGGTGCGGGTCACCTAAGTAGAGCTGATGCCAAAAATCTGAGCCTAAGGCAGGGCTTGTCTAAAGCTCTCATTCAATCTATAACACTGCTGAAGAACTTGTGGGATCTGGGGATAGAATAGAAGGCTCATTTACATATGTGTGTGTGTTTCTGTGGAAGGCGACTGGGGGGGATCCAGGGGCCAGCTACTGGATAGATTGTCTAAGCCCAGCTACTGAGGAATCGAGCATATGTACGTGTTAATTACTTTTGTGAATGTGTTGCTCAAAGCACAAGAATTAGAGATAGTAAGATACTACACAAATGTTGCTGTTAAGGAACAAAGTATCCTAGTGATGCTGTGCTGATTTTTGCCTTTTTAATTTTATATATTCTCTCTATTCTTTACACATATATTTGTAGCTCTGTAGTTTATTATTGTAACTTAGCTTCAGTATTTTCCTAGGCAGAAAGACAAAACACATTTCAAGACCCCTATGCTATCTCGGTTCTCCTTAGAAACCAAGGTTGAAAACCAGCTCAATCAGGACACATTTTCATAAACAGAATTCAGTTTCCACCTGAGGGGGTGTTGGGGGTTAGGTGTCTTTTTTTTTAGTTCTGGCTTGCCCGTGGAATTTTTACCCATTAGTTGCAGAGACGACCTAACTGGGTACTTGGTGGGTGCTTGACAAAAGACAAAGAGTTTGGCCCAGCCCAGGCTGAGGGAAGGGGGCAGGAAAAAAAGGAGGGTGGGGACAGTTTGGCAGGCTTTCTTCAGCTTCGGAGAAGGACACGTTGGGTGCAGAGCTGTTGCGGTGGAGAGAAGGGAATTTCGCCATCACCCAGACGGAGCTGCTGCTGCTTCTCCTTCTTCCTTCTTTGTTGGTGGCCTCGCACCCCCTGTCCTGCCGGGACGTGTGGCAGTGCCAGGCACCGCCGCGGAGCTGCTGTTCCACCTCAGCCACCGGCCCAGGATCTCAGCTCATCCCTGCTGTTCCAGCTGTCTTCCTCAGAGCCCTGCAGGAGCACCAGGACTGCCCGCCCGAGGGAGTTTGTGAAACAAAGCCTCTCCTCCATCCCGTCTCAGCCCAGAAGGCTGTCACGGGATCCCTGGTTCTGTTTTCTTGCTAATGCTGTAGTTATTGTTGTTTGTTTGCCTTGTTATAAATACTAGTAAAGAACTGTTATTCCTATCCCCAGATCTCTGCCTGAGAGCCACTTGATTTCAGAATTATAATAATTCAGAGGGAGGGGGTCTACATTTTTTATTCCAAGAGAAGCTCCTGTCCTCCCCAGCAGACACCTGTCTTCTAAAACCGAGACATTAAGGCATCACTAGGCTATTTTAATTTAATTCTCCAAGCAATAATAATGTTGAGGTCTTACACATGAGCATTTGTAAAGTAAAAAGTTTTGTTTGGGACATGTATATTATGTGCTAGGTACATGCAAAATTCAGCAAAATGCATTAATACTTCAGGTTATTAAATACGTGCAATGCAACTAAGTCAATAACAAGATTACATTTTTGAAAGGCTTAGTTTGATACATTGTCTGATTTTTACTTTCTGGTTCAGTGATACTTCACCTTTCAGCAACAGCTGGCAACAAAGATTACCTTGAAGTGCTTGCAGTATATCTATACTTAGCATAAATGGTAGGTTTTTGGTAGAATGGGTCTGCAAGATTGATCTGTGCAAGCATAGGCCATGAACTGTCCTGTGCTAGTCACAGCTGGTTACAACTTGCTAGCACAGCAACTGATGAAAACAACCCACTACATAGCAAAACTTCAACATGACGCCTCTGCACAAACATATTTAACAAAGGGTGGTAGCAGCTAGGGACAGGACACACAGGAAGGGACATGTGAGGACAGGTGAGGAAAACCAGAAAGAGACACTTTGGGACACAGCTGGAGACTCAGATGTTCCATATCAGAAGAGGTGGTATGTCTCTGAGGGGACTACAGCCCATGGATAATCCACAACAAAGCAGGTATACCCCCAAAAGGGGCTGCAGCCTGTAGATAAACACATGCCAGAGCAGAGGAAATTAATAAAAAGCCAGGAGCAGTGTAAGAAAAAACACTATGCACTGTTCCAAACATCCTGCACTGTCCATTGCCTCACTGAAGGGATAAAGTGTAACGCATGGCAAAAATAAGGGCAGTGGAGACTAGGGAGGGGGGAAGAGAGGTGTCTGGACTGAAGTTGGGCCTGGGGAAGGGAGAAGAAAGGTATTTTCCCTAAGTGTTTATTTATTTGTCTTCTTTGTTTCTCAATACTTGAATTAATAACTAAATAGTTTTTTAAGTTAAATTCTCTGAGTCAACACCATCTTGCATAACAATATCCCAACCATTCCCCTACCAAATGACTAGAAGGCATGCATTTCAGCTATGTGGTGGTGCATGCCTAGTCTTGAGGGACACCCATTTTGGCCACATAACATATCCTTCCAATTGTGTGATAAGTTGTTTAGGTAGCCACTGTCTGCGGTCTTTATAAGGTCTCAAAACATTTTCCAATCTTGGGGATCCAGGAAATGCTAGATTAACTCTTCTGGAGAGTCAGATATAGTCAGTGGGTCACAAACTGGACATCACTAATATAAACAGCTGTGAGGAATGAGCAAAGCCTGACACTGCAGAAAATTCCTGGGAAGCACAAGAGAAAGTATATTACACACTATCTGAGAACAGGAAAGGTGTCCTCTTTCTTCAAAGCCTGCAAACCTTGAGGAAACTAAAAAACTGTCAGGCCAACAGATTTATTACAGGCTTGCAACTGGGTTGCATGTGAAGGACTGAACAGAGATTCTCACACTAAGTGTATAAGTACTGTCTTAACTCTGCAATAAACAGATTCATTTTGCTCTCAGCTTGTGAGTCTCGCATTCATAGGCCAACAAACAGCAGACGTTCATTTCAATTGTCTTTTGATAAGCCTCAGGAAAGGGAACAGTCTATTACTGTAACTACACAAATCATTAAAAGTAAAAACAAAATACACAAACTGCTTGGCTACAAATATTTTATAACTATAGAAATTTTCAGGGTTGGGGAAATGTTAAGGGAAAAATATGAAGAAAAACTATAAAATCCTGAAAATGGTTCTCTCTCCCCTAAGACTAGGGGCTATGAAATGAAACTAGCAGGTTCAGAACAAAAGGAGAGCACTTCTTCACAATATGTAGTTAAGCTACAAAACTCGTTACCGCAGCCAAGTTCCCATAGGTTCTAAATGCAACTACGTATATTTATGGAAGAAAAATCTGCTAGGGACTATGAACTACTCAGACATTACATCTGCCTTGGGAAGTCACTAACACTGAAATTACTGGAGGATTCATTCCACATATTTGTTGCTATGGCTTACAGCTTTACAATTCACTTTGATATCTCCTGAAAGAAATTTAGAACACCCTTTTGTCAAATGACAGAATGATTTATTCTCAAGAATAAGAGGATGAGCATTTTTTTACTTAATATTTTGATTATAAACTTGAAAGAACCATTAATAGAGGGTGTGCTTAGTAAATAAATGTTTGAATTATTGACTTACATCACCATTTACTGCTGGTAAGCAAGCATCCCTACAATACAGAAAGAAATACAGTATGATTTTCTGAAGCTAATATTTTTTTTTATTTATATAGATTATAAATAAAAGCTACAAAGAGTAAATGGAAGTGATTTGATTTCCTGGGAGAACAAGATGGAATTTCACCATCTCTTCATCCATCTCCCTTCAGTTATTAACTTCGGAATCTCTTGGCCAATCCGAACCAAATTTAACAGAGGGTTAAGTAGATACTGAATTCCTCGAAGGTTTGTTGAAGTTGGTAGCTGGGTATGGAAGAAGCAAAATTTATAACTACTTTCTCGGAGTCTCAACTGAAACCCTTATCCTCTTACAAAGGGTGGTAGTGCGGGGAATAGTCAGTTTGCACACATGTAGCTAAGAATTAGCCACTCTACATGTTTCCACCTGCCCAACAAGACATTGACCCACTTAAAAAAGCATACATGCAAGTGTACTTGCAGTGAAAACACATTGGGATCAAAACCTTTTGTTACTTCTAAAACAAAATCATCACTATCAAGTTATGTGAAATATAGTAGTTTTTAATTGTGATTCACCACTTTATTACTCTTCCCAGTAATAAAGCATTAAAAATGGTTCACGTGAGAGTGTAATTTAAAACAATACACCAAACAACACCTAAATAAGCTTGCAAATTCATCCCTCTCACAAAAGCTTGCTTAAAGTTCACTGTAACGTCTCTCTTTTGTTGGTTTTATAATGTAATCAAGATCTAGTATGCTTCAAATATTCCATTAAGTAGAACAAATGAAAAGATAACATACTAATTTATTTAGTCTAAAAATAATCAAATTTAGTTTTCTCCTTACCAGATAAATTTAACACAATTTACTATTTGCACTTTAACATCCCCTCCCCAACAGTAACAATTTATATTTAGGTGTATTTGACATTGTATTGGGTTTACATGGTGAGGTTTTGGTAGTGGAGGGGGGATGCAGGCATGTTTTTTCTGAGAAGACACCAGAAGCTGCCCCCATGTCTGACAGAGGTAGTTAGTTCCAGCCAGCTCCAAGATGGACCCACCACTGGCAAAAGCTGAGCCAGTCAGCAATGTTGGTAGTGCCTCTGTGATAACATATTTGAGGAAGGGTAAAAAAATGGCTGTGCAACAGTAGCTGGGAGAGAGACAAGTGAGAATATGAGGGAGAAACAACTCTGCAGACACCAAGGTCAGGGAAGAAGGAGGGGGAGGAGGTGCTCCAGGCACCAGAGCTGAGATTCCCCTGCTGCCCGTGGTGAAGACCATGGTGACGCAGGTTGTTCCCCTGCAGCCCATGGAGGTCCATGGTGGAGCAGATGCCCACCCTGCAGCCTGGGGAAGACCCCATGCCAGAGCAGGTGGATGTGCCTGCAAGGAAGCTACAGCCTGTAGATAGTTGAAACAGGAATAGGCTCCTAGCAGAACCTGTGGCTCTGTGGGGAGGAGCCCACACAAAAGCAGGTTTTCTGGCAGGACCTGTGACCCCATGGGGGATCCAAGATGGAGAAGTTTGTGAAGAACTGCAGCCCATGGGAAGGACCCACATTGGAGAAGATCGTGGCTTGGAAGCCTGGTATGCATGTGTCTCTAAAGGTGGAGCACCTAGAGGAATTGGCTACTGCAGGGACCAGAGGGTCCAAGACAACTGCCAACAAGACCTTGGGGTCTGGGAGTGGAATAAGAAACTCATTTACGTGTGTGAGTGTGTTTCTGTGGGGGGCAGCTGGGGAGACTGAGGGGACTTAGGGGCCAGCTATTATGTATATCAAGTGTAGCTACTATGTAGATCAAGTGTCTAAGCCCAGCTAGCATGTGCACGTGAGGGGGGGTCTATACTAGCAACTGGAGTTGGGCTATGAGCCTTGGAGGCTCATATGCCCAGATGTGAGCAACTAGGGAGACATAGGGATCCAGGGGCCAGATACTAGATAGACTCTAAATCCAGTTACTGAATGGATACACATTGCATATACATATATCCCACTAATGAACCTTCATCCTGATCAGCCAGAGAGGGGAACAGGATGAGGCCATTGTTGCTGCTTGTCTGAGTGCTGAGTGTTTCTCTCTGTTGTTCTGTGTTGCTGGCCATATGTATATGTACACTATATATGTATTTGTGTACTTACTGGGAATACATTCTCAGCCTTGCTGCTGGTTGGATCTGGGGATATTGAGCTGTGGCAGACTTGTTTCTAGGGTGCTGCCAGATTCAGCAATTCCATAAAAAGCCATCAGGATGTTTCCCATCTTGATTGAACTACTGAGCACTGTAGAGTGTGTACCACTGAAAAGTCCTGATGGCTTTCAGGTCACAGGTTATTCAATTAGTTAACCAGAACAACACTGCAAACTGGTAGACCTGTACCACCAAATATGGGAAATGCTGGTCCTATCTATTTAGTTTTTATCCCCATTCTAATGCCAAGCACAAGCATGACAATTAAAGTAAAAGGTTTTATGAGGTTTTGTTTATTTTTCAGGTTTGATAACTTATCACTAGGACAGTGTCTAATTACTGCCTGCTGGTTCTTGAGCTGGTAATTATTAATCAATATCAACCAACTTAAAACAAGAACAATACAATATTTTTCAAAACCTGACTACAGATGGTTTCTAACTATCTGCTTTAACCTTCAAGTCTGACACTTTTCGATATAGTTATGCATGTAAATAAGAAATTTTTCAGTCTTGGTAGCTCATTATAATAGAGGAATCCTTAATACGTCTTACAGATACCAGTGAAGGTCTGTTAAGTAAGACCTATTAGTTGCACTATAGCATTTTGCACAAGTAGTCAACACACTGAAGAATCATTATAATTATTTTGGTGTTAAAGCAAAAAGGGCTAAGTAAAAACAGAAGTGGATGAGTGACTTGCTAGTGCCAAAATGGTTGCATAGTTACTGTTTACGTTGAACTAAAATATGGCAAAATTTTAAAAAAGCACAAAGCTATTTGACCAATCAACCAGTGGACAATGATGATCCAGGGAAAGGCCCCTCAAAGCCAGCATCCAGTTACCTGTTCAAAAGCTGGAAGTAGGAGAGTTTTTTTCCCAGGGCTTGTTCATTTTTAAATGTGATTTCACAGAGGCATATTCAGCTCTCTTAAGTGGTTTAACAGGGTGTCAATATTCAAAACTAGCCAGCTGATTGGTTGTCAGGTCCAAAGGAAGCTGCCAAGGTCCTTACAGGGGATCACTTCCGTAGCTGGTAGATTTTTCCTTAACTAAAAACCAAACTATGTTAAACCACGACAACTACTTAACAAAAGACACTAAAATTTGAAGTGAACTCTTCCCACCCCCCAGTAACTCTGCATATACATCTGGGGGAAAATAAATAGCAATATTATGTAATATTCTTTCACCTGTTTCTCCACAGCTCTCTATACAACTAATAGTTACCATGAGCTGACAGGTTTATGATATTTCATAGAATCATAGAATTGCTACTGTTGGAAAAAAACTTCTAAGATCATCATGTTGGGCCTTCTTGATTATATGATTTCATCAGAAATTAAATATCATAAAGGAAATTAATTTGGTTTCCCAGTTTGTTTTTATTTTCCAAGATATATATCTTTGCTTACATTTGGTCTCAATTTCCAAAGAATACCCTCACAACTAACAGGAACTGAACGAGATCAAAGCAGAGGCTAACAAGCGTGATATTGTGGCAGGGGTCTGTTACAGACAGGGTAAGGAAGCAGACAAAGCCTTCTTTAAGCAACTGGAGGAAGTCTACAGATCACAGATCAAGGGCAACAATAACTTCTACCACTTTAATAGTAAAAGACTGAACAAGAAGGTGGGATGGATGATCTAGTGACAGTGGACATAGATGAGGCTAAGGCACTCAATGCCTTCTTGGCCTCAGTCCTCACTGGTGGTTTTCCAGGCCTCTGTGCTTAGGGTTCAAGGAAAACTACCAACAGTAGAAGATGATTGAATCAGGGGTTATTTCAAGGAACCTAATCTGTTCAAATTCATGGGACCAGATGGGCTGTATCCTGGGCTATATTACTGGGACCATGGCTAGTAGATTGGGGGAAGTGATTATCCTCCTTTACTCAGTGCTCATTAGATCATATCTAAAATGATGTGTCAAATTTTGGGCACCCCAATACAAGAAAGTAATTGATAAAGAGGATCAGCAGAGGGCCACCAAGATGTCAGGGCAATGGAGTACTTGCACTATGAGGAGAGGCTAAGGGAACTGTGCTTATTCAGCCTGGAGGAAGGAAGGCTGCAGGGGCACCTAATAGGAGGCTATCAAGGAGACAAAGCCAGGCTCTTCAGTGTTGCATAGTGGGAAGATGACACAATAGGCACAAATTGAAACAAGCAAGGTTCATGCTGACTATAAGGAAACTAGTTTTCACCATGTGGACAGTCAAGCAGTGGAACAGGGGCCCTGAGAAGTTGTGCAGTCTCCAGTCTTGGAGGTTTTCAAGCCCTAACCAGAGGGAACCCTGAGCAAACTGGTCTGAATTAGGTGTTGACCTTACTTTAAGCAGGCGGTTGGAGTAGACATCTCTAGAAATCCCTTCCAACCTGAATTAATTGTTCTCTTTTTTTTTTTTTTGTCTTCTAGGCTGAGAAGAGGCTCTCTGAAAAGAAGTAGAACAGCCAAAAGTAAAGACACCTAAACACAGTGTTGAGTTTGGAAAGCAGCAGCCACTGCATTCTTTTGTTTAGCCTTAGCCTTTTCCCAGTGCCTGCATCAGGAACAATGCAGGGATTTAGAGAAGCATTCTGTGTTTGTGTCCTGAGCAGGATCAGGCTTTCAAGCTCTGCTCTGTAGACTGCCACTAGCTCCTCGGCAGCAGGTACTGCAGAGTTCACTGCCTGCGTGGATGAGAAAAAGTGACCAAGGGATCAACAGCTAGGATTCCAGACGGCTTGCAGAAGATTGCCGCATTCTATTGTTATTTTCCCTACTCATGTGCAGTCGTTACCTACTCCGCAGCATGGCGGAACGTCTCTTCTGCTGTTCCCACTGAGTAGCGTGTCCCAAGACGCCACTCCCAGTCTGGAGCGCAGGGACGAATTGATGCAGCCCGGCTACCGTACACCACCACCTCCCTGCCTTTCCCGGGTGCTCCCCACCCCCCTCCACGCTGCCGTGACAGTCTAGGACGTTCATGCTCCAGAGGCAGCAGCGGTCTAGCCCGGGCGCGACCTTCACCACCGACGGGAATCTTTATGATACAGGAGTAAGGGACGAGAGAGAGGCCGCACAAGGTGGTCCCGCCGTAGTGGAGAGAGATACGAACAGCAGTACACCCTCTCCCCAGTGACTCACCTGTTGCGTCTTCCATGCCACCTGAAAACGCAATTCGGAGATAAAAGTTGCTACTGCCGCCGACCAAACTGGATGCTGCATTCACCACCTCATATTCTCGATGACGTAGCAGGTGCAGCACGGAAACACGACTCGCGTCAACTACACGTGACCAAGAAAAAGAGCAGCTGGGAAGAGTAAACCCCACCCCGTCTCCCCTTTCCTCAGCCAATCACAGAACTGCCTGGGTACGGCCTCGCTCCAGAAGGCGATCGTGAGTGTCATAAATACTCATGCTTGGTGAGCTGTGCTTGTGGTAGGATACATAGGGTAAAATGTGCTGCATAGCAGCAGCTGGGAGAGAGAGCAGTGAAAAAAGGTGAGAGAAACAACCCTGCAGACACCAAGGTCAGTGAAGAAGGAGGGGGAGGATGTGCTTCAGGCACCAGAGCACATATTTCCTTGAAGCCCGTAGCAAAGACCACGTTGTCCCCTTGCAACCCATGGAGGTCCACGGCAGAGCAGAGATCCACCTGCAGCCCGTGGAGGACCCCATGCCAGAGCAAGGGACATGCCCTAAAGGGAGCTCTGACCCCATGAGAGAATCCACGCAGGACTGAGCTCCTGGGAGGAACTGCAGTCTGTGGAGAGGAGCCCATGTAGAAGCAGGTTTTCTGGCAGGACCTGTGACCCCGTGGGGGATCCATGCAAGATCAGTCTGCTCCTTGTGAAAAACGAGGTTCACATTTTTTAATATAAAATTTAAGAAGTTTAATAGAAAGACAATTAGGAAATAAATAAAGCAAAATGAACAAATATGGCTGGGTGCCTCAGCCTTCAGCCAAGAGAGCACACCTTACTAACAAAGGAGTGTCTCTTAAAAACAGAAACCTATTACATATTCATAAATTCTCATACATGATTCAAACATTCCTCTTAAGTTTGGGGTGTTCCTTTGTTTAGCTTCAACTCGTCCCCTCCCCAATAGATCAGTCTTCTTGGCTCCCTTGAGTCTCACACTCCTTGATAACAGAGGTTCAATAAATTCTTCCCTTGGAGCTCTGGTCACTGCTGTCTTCATCTGGATAAGATAATTTAAGAATGCAGGGGGGTCTCTGACTCTTTTTTCAGTTGCTGGGTTATATGAACCAAAGCAGTTTTTATTTTAATACTATGCTACAGCCTTTATCAATAACAGAAATAAAATAAACTATATTAATACAGCAAAGTTTTCCAACATTATACATATAACATTCATTTTAATATTTGCAAAAAGCCAATAATATGTATCTATAACATCCTGAAGGACTGTAGCCCCTGGAAAGGACCCATGCTGGAGTGGTTTGTGAAGAACTACAGCCTGTGGGAAAGACCCACATTGAAGAAGTCTGTGAAGGAATATATCCTGGGGCAGGGACCCCATGCTGCAGTAGGGGAAGAGCATGAGGAGGAAGGAGCTGCAGAGACAAAATGTTATTGACTGCAGGCCCCATTCTGCCCGTCACCCTGTGCTGCTTGGGAGGGGAGGGGGAGGTGTAGAAGAGTCGAGAGTGAAGCTGAGCCTTGGAAAAAGGGAGGGGTGGGGGGAAGGTGGTTTTAGATTTGTTCTTATTTCTCATTATCCTGCTCTGTTACAATTAATTGACGGTAATTCAATTAATTTCCCCAAGTTGAGTTGGTTTTGCCTGTAATTGGTAAGTAATCTCCCAGTCCTTATCTCTCTCTCTCTTCTCCAGGCTGAACAGGCCTAGCTCTCTCAGCCTCTCCTTGGATGTCACATTCTCTAGCTCCTGACCAGCTTGGTGGCCCTCTGCTAGGCTTGTTCCAGTATGTCACTATCCTTCTTGTACTGGGGAGCCCAAAACTGGACACAGTACTGCAGATGCAGTCTCACAAGTGCTGAATAAGGGGAAAGGATCACTCCCTGGACCTGCTGGCTGCACTTTTGCTAATACAGCTCAAAATGCACTTAGTCATCTTTGCTGCAAGGGCACACGGCTGACATTGTCAACTTGTCTGCCAGGACCCCCAGATCCTTTTTTAGGGAGCTGCTTCCCAGACAGTTGGCCTCTGCCTTGTATTGTTGCATAGGGTTATTTCATTCCAGATGCAGGATTTTGGATCTGATTGTCTTGAGCTTCATGAGGTTCCAGTCATCCCATTTCTACAGCCTGTCCAGGTGCCTCTGAATGGCAGCCCTGATCTCCAGCATATTGACTACTCCCCCAATTTGGTGTCATCTACAAACTTGCTGAGAATGCACTCCATCTCATTGTCCAGATCATTAATGAAGACATTAAATACCAGTATTGGTCCCAGTACTGATCCCTGAGGGACCCCACTAGTTACTGGCCCTCAGCTGGGCTTTGTACCACCAATCACAACTCTTTGAGCTCAGCAGCCCAGCTAATTTTCCATCTACCTTATCATGCCCATATCCCAACAATTTAGAGATAAGACTATAGGAGACTGCATCAAAGGCCTTGCTAAAATCAAGGTATAAAACATCCACTGCCTTCTACTCTTCCACGGTCCCAGTCGCTTCATTGCAGAAAGCAATGAAATTGGTCAGGCATGATTTGCCCTTGCTGAAACCATGTTGGCTGCTCCAAATCACCATCTTATCTTTCATCTCTTTAGAAATGGCTTCTAAGAGGATTTGCTCCATAATCTTCCTGGGAAAAGAGGGTAAGGCTGACCAGCCTGTAGTTCTCTGGATCCTCTTTCTTGTCCTTCCTGAAAATGGGAGTGATGTTTGGCCTGTTCCAGCCATCAGGAACCTCCCCCAATTTCCATAGCCTTTCAAAGATGATAGACAGTGGCCTCCAAATGATATTGGCCAGCTCCTTCCCATCTGGTCCCATAGACCCATATACATCCAATTGGCTTGGAGAGAGCAGGCCTTACCAGTAAAAACTGAAGCAAAAGAAAGCATTGAGTAACTTGGATTTCACAAGGTACTTGATCACTGGGTCCCCTGCCCCACTGAGCAATGGGTGCACTGTGAATAAAAGTACAAACTTAGGTCACTTAATAGGATGAACCTTACCCTAGTTTCAGTGAGCTTTCCAAGAACTTAAGGAGGGAAGACATTGAAGCACAAAAGCTCATCAAGTTAGACAACCTTGCCTGACAATAAACCTGTGGAAACTGGTTCTGAGGGTGTAACAAAGAATGAAAACCAGCCCAGACCATTGTCTCTCATCACACAGCCACAGGAAGGATCGACCCACTGTAGATAAGCTTAGGACTGTAATTGGGTGATAGTCCACCTGTATATTCTATATAACCTGTGTGTTACTTATGATTAGGGCCCCTCAGAACTAGGCTGGGCCACTGCATGCACATTGCAGTAAAGTATTTCCTTTTGCAATTCTGTACTTAAGGGTGTCTGCATCTCCTTCTTTGTTCAGCAATAAAGAATCCTGCAACAGTTTTGGCACCCCAGAAGGGACTTGGACAACTCACTTGACTACACCAGCCACTATGACCCCCTGCGAGTCAACGACCCACTGATGGCAAAAGGTGAGTTTACATGGGTAACGTGAGCACAGGGGGTACCATTTGGACAGATCATTTTTTTGCAGCAAGGAGGTGAGAGTTAATAATAAGTGTCATGAATAAAATCTCTCAAGAAATCCACCCCGGTTTAAATACTGTGTTTAGTTATGTACAGTTAATGTTCTTATCCCATTTGTAAACCTTGTACCCCTTGTTTACTCCGATGGTTATTAGTAATGTTAATTACTGTTGAGGGTTAGGTGTCCTTTTTTTTGTTTTGTTTTGTCGTTCTGGCCTGCCCGTGGAATTTTTACCAATTAGCTGCGGAGACAACCTAACTGTGGGTATTTAGTGGGTGATTGATAAAGGACAAAGAGTGGCCGGGCCCAGGGGGGGAAGGGGGCAGGAAAGGAGGGTGGGGACAGTTTTTGGCTGGCTTTCTTCGGCTTCGGGGAAAGACATTCGTTTGCTGGTTCGCGGAGCTGCTGCGGTGGGGAGAGGGGAATTTTCGCCATCACCCAGACGGAGCTGCTGCTTCTTCTCCTTCTTCCCTCTTCGTTGGTGGCCTCGCACCCCCTGTCCTGCCGGGACGTGTGGCAGTGCCAGGCACTGCCGCAGAGCTGCTGTTCCACCTCATCCACCAGCCCAGGATCTCAGCTCATCCCTGCTGTTCCAGCCGACTGTTCCTCAGAGCCCTGCAGGAGCACCGGGACTGCCCACCCGAGGGGATTTGTGAAACAAGCTTCTCCTTCATCCCGTCTCAGCCGAGAAGGCTGTCCCGGGGTCCCTGGTTCTGTTTTCTTGTTAATGCTGTAGTTATTGTTGTTTGTTTGCCTGGTTATACTAGTAAAGAACTGTTATTCCTATCCCCAGATCTCTGCCTGAAAGCCCCTTGATTTCAAAATTATAATAATTCGGAGGGAGGGGGTTTACATTCTTTCATTCCAAGGGAGGCTCCTGCTCTCCCTAGCAGACACCTGTCTTCTAAAACCAAGACAATTACTTACCAGTTTCTGAAGTGTTTTAAAGGTTCTTATGAGACATTCCTGTACCCTTTCCCTTACTTCCCTGCTACTATATAACAAAGCTGCTCCCATGGGGGCTGGGTCAGATTAACAAAAGCTACCCATTAGAAAGGTATGCCACAGAAGCTACTCCCATGGAAGCTGTGCCGCACTCGAACAAAGAAAGTCCCATGAAGCTGTGCAACCGAGTAATATGCAAACTAAGGCATGCAAGACACGAAAACAATGAGCTAACAGAGGAATAAAAGGACAAGGAAACATATTCTAGCAAGCTATGATGAGAGATCATCTCCCTGCATCACCTAAGCCTGCTTAAAAACCATCTTCCTGCATCACCATGACCTAAAGAGGACTGGAAAGAACTGACCACCCTAGACAACGAGCCAGAACAACAGGCCTCCTGGCTACTCTCATGAGGATGGAAGCCCTAGCTCTGCAGTGTGTGCTACAAAGCTGAATTGTGCCTCCTCCTTGGAGCTGCCAGTGTGGGAAAGCCGTGGTGCAAGCAACTCCTCAGGCCCCCGACCCCGAGAGCTGAATCCTAATAAAGGCATCAAACAGGAGTCTTATTCCCTGGCCGATTTCTTTCAATAATAAGAGGAATGATGGGTTTGTCTTTACAAACAAGCTGTGGGTCAGTTGATAAGATGTAGCTATCAGTGAGAGACGACAGAAACAATGGGATGGATTCCAGTAGAAGATCAAAGGGGCACTGAAAGAACACTATGAATTCCATAAAAATTAAGAAGGGATTATGCATTGTGGGGGAGGGAAGGTATCGCCGCCGGTATCAGGCGTTCCGGGAAGCCTGTACCTCTCAAGTACCTCAGCCTATGGGGAAAGAGAGAAGGGACAAGCGGCCGGGAATTAGGATAAAAAGGAAGCTGCGCCCTCCAAAAATTTGAGAGACCTCAGGGGAATGCCCCATGGCCTCTCCCTTTATTCGAATAAAGAAAAAGGACTCCTCTGTCTCCTTTTTGGACATAAACCTCTGGTGTTTGTGGATTAATTTTCCTGACAATTTTTGGGGGCTCGGTCCTGGATATTTCCACCGTCTGGGGCGGCGGGCAGCGAGCGGAGCTGAAGGCGCACCTCACCCAGTTTCGGTGATCAGCTCCCCTTGGTGGCGGCCAGCACTGGGCGATCGATTGGGTTCCAGAGACTGTCCAGGAGACAGACGAGTGGCGGACCAGGGGGGTCCGTGAAGAGTCCACAGGGAAGGACCACTAAAAATCTCACCGGTGAGTAAAATGGGATCTTCGGGGAGCAAGCCTGGGAGGGCACCCAGGGAGGGTAGCACAGGCAAGCCTAGGAGGGCACCCAGGGAGGGTAGCACAGGCTAAACAAGGCACCCATGGAGGGTTGCAAGGGTACAGCCGGGAAGGGGTCTCGGCAAAAGGGATGACGATCCCACAATACCCCCGGAGAGTCCCTTGGGGAGAATGCTGAGATCTTGGGACAGATTGTGCATTCACCCAGAAGTAACTATGGAAATAATGGTAAAATATTGTTATTATGTATGGCCAGAGTATAAGTTGCCGAATGGACTTATGTGGCCATCTTATGGAACAGATAAAATTCATTTGTGTCAAATTCTGTAGAGGTATCTAGAGGAGAATTGGAAAGGATGGATTGAAAGAGAATGTGGATTAATATGGTTTAAACAAGCAACAGGAGAAATCTATGTGTTAAGAAAAAAAGGAGGAGAGGAAAAAGGGGGGGAAGAGGAAAATGGTGAAGACTGGGATGTTTTTCAGCACCTTCCCCCGTCTGTCCTCCGGTGTTACCAGCTGACCTAAGGCCAGCTGCATGTCCCTGTATCCTCACCTTCCAGAGCAAAGGGATCAGGGAAATGCTGTTCCTACAGCTCCACCTGAAAATAACAGTGGTGTAAGAGGAAGGGAGCAGCGTATCATATCACCTCCCGGAACTAGAAGGAATCTCGAGAATCCACGCCCGGGGTGGGGGGGACAATAAGGGAAGTCAAGAAAGAGTCTTTGACAACAGGGGATGGATGGATTGTGTTGGTGTGCTGGAACAGAATTGGTTAATGAGGAGTGTGGAGAGATGTGGTTGAAGCAGGGACCAGGAGTGGAGGTGCAGGACCAGGAGCACTGGCTGGGGGCCTGTGAGGCTGCTGGGACTCTGCACTGGGCAGTGCCTGACCCCACCGGCCCCGGGCAGGGGCAGCAGCAGCTACCGGCCCTTTGAGGCTGCAGGATGCCCTGGCCGCCTGTGGTGCCGCCGGCCATGCCCGCCGGGAGCACTGGAGTGGGGAGGAGCTGTTTCGACAATGTGGCAGGACAGGAACTGGCTCTGGTATTCGGTGTGTGGTAAATAGAGTGAGCACAAGGAGGAAAGGCGAAAGTGATGGCCTTTTTCAGGCCAAAGAGGGAAAAACCGCAAGGTCCAAGGGGTCCCCCGGGACAGAGGGGACGGGATCGGGCACAAGGAAGTGGCAGAGGTATTGCTCCCCAGCAGGGGAGACCCAAGCCAAACAGCGGCTGGGAAAAGATCAGTGTGCTGCCTTCAGGGCATAGGACACTGAAAACGGCAATGTCTGCAAAAAAGCCAAAAACAGCTGGACTGTCGAGAAAGTCCAGAAGATAAGATAAATGGATTGTTAAGAGTGTCAAAAGCTCTCATTATATCCACCAACCTAGAGCCGTTGTCAACTTTTAAAGTAGATCTGGATCGAGGAGAGGTGTGTGACTTAGTAAAAACAAAGACCTCTCGATTCACCTTAATTTTATCCCCGAGGGGGAAAATTATCTAAAGAATTTTTTTTGATCGTTCAAAAGAGTTGTGAGAATTGTGGTTTCTTCTGTGTGCTCAGAAGTTTGAACACATCTTTCTCTGAAAGAATTGTAAAAATTGTAGTAAATTAATTTGGAGATTTAATTAATTTGTCTACATGAGGTTTTGTGCAGAGCTGAATAGCTCCAGTTTAGAGGAGACCACATCCCTCTGCTTTTTGTATGTTTTGTTGTAAAAAGCCAGAATTGGCAAATTTCAGTTATGAAGCCAATGCGGCAAGTCATACCTTGTGGGGAACACGCCCACCAGTCTGTGGTTTGTTGTAGCCTTAAAGCAAATTCTGTAGCTACAACCTTGTGAAAATAGTGTCCTATGGAAGGCCTGGGTATTTGTCATGCACTTCCTCTGTGGAAGTTATGGGAAAACTTTAAAGGAAAGTATCTTGTTTCTTTCCTTAATAAAAGTTTTAAATGTTAAAGGTTATAAAATGTTATAAATATTAGAGTTTCCTTAATGGAAGTTAATTTGTTAGTCACCTCCATACGCCTAGGATGGACTTGATAAAAAAAAAATTGAGATGGGGAGTGGTTAGTTACCAAAAAAAATAGAGAAATGTAATGTAATTGGCTTGAAGCAGTGGCATTACTTGCTGCTGAACTAAATCATGTTTATACAAAGTCACCTGTTTTGTTTGGGCAAACTTCACAAAAGAAAAATGTTAAGAGAGTTTGCTCCACCCTCAGAAGTTAAGTTGTTGCAGTATGTGCATGATTTGCTGTTATCAAGAGAACAGGAGAAGTCATGCAAAAGAAATTTTGGTTCAGGAGCATGGGGGAACACAGAGACCTGTTGCCTATTTTTCAAAAATGTTAGACCCGGTGGCCAGAGGCTGGCCCCATTGTTTGCAAAACTGTGCAGCCACAGCTCTGATGGTCGCTGAGGCTCGAAAGCTGACAAGGGGGGGTTATCTGATTGTTAAAGTTTCACACCAGATTAAAGCTTTGTTAACTGAGAGAGCCTCTAAGTGGATGACCAGCTCTCGGTTGTTACAATATGAGATGTGTCTATTAGAACAGGAGTGTTATAAATTTGTATTGTGATATTGGCTTTTCACAATTATTCTGATAAATATATATTATATATGCTTTCACTATATTCTTTTCTCTCTTAGCAAGTTATAAGCTTAGATAGGAATTCTGAATGTTAAGGATATGGTTCATCTGGACAAGGCAAGATAAACAAGCAAGACAATGAGAGGATCAAGCTGTAGAAAACAGGCTATTATCAACAGCAGGAAATGGAGAGCAAATGGTTATCAAAAAGTACCAGGACGCTGGCAGGGGGGAAGATATGAAGACCAGCTACCCTCAAAGGAAAGATGAGGGGCCCATTTCCAGAGGAAAAGAGACCAAACTCCAAAATAATGCTGATCAGCAAGAATCATGATGACCAGCAAAAATAGTGCTGACCAGCAGAGAATAAAATTGTGCAAGAACATATTCTAAGAAGGCGGAACCAGGGAGGGAACACGCTTTGAATATGCATTAACCCCTCACAGCAGGGGGAGATAAAAGGAAGGTCCCTGAGATACCAGGTGTGCTCTTGGCAGCGCGCCAAGGCACCCGGCCGTTTTAACCCTTTGCTTTATTTCTTTTGTTTCCTAATTGTCTTTTTATTTATATTAAATTCTTTTTATAATTTATTAAGTGAATCTCGTTTTTAAGAATTTTGGGGGCTCTTTCCGGGATAAGTACCTCACCTCTAGGACCACCGGAGATCCAGAACGGGGAAACAGGCGCGCCCCTGCTGAGTTCAGCAGACCCCGCTCCGTTTCTCCTAGCATGGACCAAGCGGCTGCAGGTCAAAACCCCGAGGACAAGAAGGAGAAGAAATAAAGCAAAGGAAAGGGGAAAAGGCTCCCTAAACCGCGGTATTTTTGCTCCATAATTCTTGTGCACGAAGACCCAAAGAAGAAAACGGATTGTAAGTAATCTTTGGGGGAGCGGGAAGCGGGGGTTTCAAGATACCCCCGGGGTTACTGGGACTGGGTCTCAGGGGAGGGGTTAGCCCCTCGGGAAAGGGAGCCGAAGGTTTTCCTGGCACAATCCACTGGGAAAACAGAGTAAAATGTGGATTTTCTAAAATCTTGTCAAGTTGAGGATTAAATCCAAGAAATTTAGACTTAAAACTGCCAAATTGAGGAATAATCCAAGAAACTTGAGATATTTGACATATTACAGTGCCCATGGGTGTATATTAACAAGCAACTGGGGAATAAAGAGCACCTTATTGTCTTGCTGTGACTGGGTGGAGTTGAATGGACAGATGTGAGAATGCGTAAATAGGTGTGATTGTTGCGTTAAAGTCTGGGGGTTTTTGTTTTTTGTTTTTTTTTGGAATTGTGTTGCTAAAGAGGAAAGGTTTTCTGTGCTGTGCTGGAGTAAGAGTGAACACGAGTCGATGTTTCCACAGGGACTGGATCACAGTGGGGACACAGAGTGATTCTCTTCCTCCCTGCGAGCTCCTGTCTAGGAGCCCCAGGGTGGCAAACCAGAACTGGGGCTTGTAACCCAGGAGCCGCGGGGGTGCTGTATCAAATCTGTTCTCAGCGGGATAGCGGCTCTGGTCTCAGAGCAGAGCCAAGGTTATCTTTAGTGGTGATCTCCGCGCCTTTTCTCCCCCCTCGGGCAACAAGAGCTGCTTGCGGGGGAAGGGGTCGCTTTGGTGAGCTGGTATGTGATTCAGCGTTTGGAGTTGTTGGGGTTTTTTTTTGTTTTGTTTTGTTTGTTTGGTTTTTTAAAGTTTTTTTTTTGCCCCACCGTGGCGACGGTGAAAGGTTTTTCTGGAAGACCGTGCTCCCAGAGCTATTCCCCGTTGAGCTATTGAGACGGAGTGGCGGGTCAGCCTCAGGAGTGCAAGGGAACTCCTGGAGCTCTGGCCGCGGTGAGTCGGGCCGAACCCTGATAAGATCCGGGCACGGAGGGTGCCCTGAGGGGATGAGCTCAGCTCGTCCATTTTGAATAAGGCAAGAACAAAGGCCGTCTAGGTCTTGGTGCCCCTGGATTGTTTAAACTTATTTTGGAGCTCTCAGGCCGCAGAGCTGTGTTTAGGTTGTTCTGGTGGCTGCAGGCAGGCTGGATTGAACCACAGATGCTGGTTCGGGTTCCCTGCTCCAGGCACAGGGGGATCGGAGGAGCTCTCAGTGACTCCTGGAACCTCCTGAAGCTGTGAAACAGGCCGGGAACATGCCAAATGGTGAGAGAACTGAGTGAGTCCCTCTGGGACCCAGGTTTTCTAGGCCGGGGTCTTATGAGACCTCGGGCACATTAAGTTCTGTGATTCCGAGAGTAAAAAACTGGTGTCAAACTGTCTCAGAGAGATTTTTCTTAGCCAGATGTGTGAGTGAGATATGGAGCAGTACTGGCGTATGGTATCAGCTCCAAACCAAGGGAGCTGCAAGTTGCAAGCCTTTGTTTTCCCGGGTTCTGAGAGAATTCCGTGTGTGATTGTGCAGTGGGCTTCTGCAGCAGGAAGCTGTGTCGGTGCTTAAAATTTGAAATTTCAGGAAAAACAGAGAAGTTTGGAGGGGTGCTTAGAAGAATTCCAAGAAATGCATCCTGGGAGAAAATAGAAAAAAGAAATAAGCTCTGTTTGTTTTTTTCTTGAGTGACTGCAATATTTATTTTGTAGAGAAACAAACCAATTTCTTAGTATGCCTTCCAATTTCTTTACTTTAGTGAATATCGTAAAATTTTGTGCTTGATTTTAATTTTAAAGGCAAGTTATAGTAATTTGCATAGTACTCACTCCTTGAAGTGGAAACGTACCAGTTTGTCAATAAGTGTTAGAGCTGTTAACTCTAATGTTGTTTGTGTCCCGTGCTGATGGGCACAGCCCATGGTTCTTAACAGCAGAACCTGGTGCCAGCCTAAAAGCAAAATCCTGTAGGTTGTTGTAAATCTTTTTACTGCTGCTGAAAATTATTTTGTCTCTCTTTTCACAATATGAAATGCTGAAAGAGTTATTGTGATGGTGTGTTTAGCTAAAGATCAGGCTCAGAACTGCCATGATGTCTGGTTCTTTTGAATTTGCCAAGAGTGCACATGTCTCTAGGAGTGCTTTTGTTGTTTTGTAGCTGTGCTTATTACAGAAGCAGAAGTAGACCCAGGTAAAAGATTAGAATTAAGATTGTTGGTGTTTTGAATTGAGAAGAGTTGTGGAGACTCTAAACTTGATCTATTTTAATAAGTACATGTGTTAATTTACAGATGAGTCTTATTTTGCGAAATAAGAGCTTGAAAACAATTGTAAGATTGGTTCTTGCTATAAATGGTTTATAGTATATAAGCTGCAAGTACTGTTGAAACATAAAGGTATTGTCAGAAACTTGTCAATGTATCTAAGTGCCTGTAAGAATAAAAGACCTGATCATATCTTATCATGAGAAAAGTTACACTAGAAATTATTCACATTAAGCAGCTGTGTGAGGATAGACTCCTTTGTACTTGTAGAAGAAAATTTAGAGAAGAATGATGTCTGTGTCTTCATTTCTAGCTTGACTAAAGATCTGTTCAAGGGAGTGGAAATAGTAACTGCAGGTTTGTTTTAGTAAGTAAAGGTAGCTGGCTAGCTGACTGGTCTCTGTGTCTAGCGCCTTTGATGGCTTTGGGGAGGGTCCCCAAAAGGAGGTGTTGGAATCTGTAGTTGATTCTGAAGCAGAGTAATTTGTGTAGTAGAGATTCTGGAGAGATGTGGTGTAAAGAGTGGCAAGATGATAGTGGCAGAGAGAGAGAGAGCTCTGCGATCCCTTTCATTAGAGTTGTAAAGATTTTCAGAAAGAGAGCGAAAAGTGTCTTGTTGGCTCCAAAGAGTGAGCACTGGCTTGCGAGGAGAGAAACTTTCCAGTGGGATTAGAGGTGAGAATTGTGCTCGAAATAAGAGATGTTAGGAGCATCTGGAGCGCTGGGTTTAGGTGTTGTTTTATTGCTTTTATGTAAAGCGGCTGTAGCAGGACCCGGTCCCTGTGAGTGGCGAACAGCGGGGCCCGGAGCGATGGTCCCGGTCCTCTCCCACCCGATGTGAAGGGTGCAGAGCGCGGTTCGTGAGGGGCGCTGCTGGAGCGGGACCCGCCGTGTCTGTGCCGGGGTCTCGAGGGGTGCGGGGTGCCGGCAGCGCTCGCCGGCCCGGCAGCGGTGCTGGGTGAGGATTGCTGCTGAGGAGTGAGCTGGCCCAGCAGAGGAGCCCCACACCAGAGCACTGTGGACTCCGAGCTCTGCCCCTCGGCTGTAGTGGGAGCTGAGAGTGTTTCAACATGCCGGCCTGTGTGTGAAGGGACGGCGCAGCGGAGAGAGGGGACACGGGCTTTGCCCCAGGGTCAGCACGCAAGTGACAGCCTATGGGCCCCTCCCTGCAGAGCGAGCGGCTGAATAGAGCCTGCTCAGCCCAGAGCTGCGGCAGCAGAGGGGGAGAGAGAGATGGCCTGAAAAACTGCTGTGAATGAGAAAGAAAGAACAGAACAAGAGCCGAGAAACAAACCGGTGTGATAGGACCAAAGCAAAAGTAGTCTTGCTCGCTAGGTTCTGAAAACCTCATCAAGGTGTTTAATTTCCTGAAATAAGATTTCTTTTTCTCTTATTTTTTTTCCCTTCCTTTCTTTTACTTTTGTTGTTAAACAGAAGGGGTTTGTTCTAAGAAACTGATAAGAAAAGGTTTGTGAAGCTAAACAAGTAAATATTAACCAAAGAATAAAAAGGTAATAAATGTAATTTATTTGAAGTTAAGACTGACCTAGCCTTTCTTGTTTAACTAATTTGAACACGCAGAAAGAGACTGGCTCCTAGGTTTACTGTTAAATTTTGTTTAACCCAAGAATTTTAAAGAATACTGATAGAAAATTTTAGTGTGATGTTTTCACTCTCCCTGTGTTATTAAGAAGTCCTTTTCAGGTACTACTGATAATTAAGGCAGAGAAGCTGCAATCTGGACCAAAGAGTGAAGTTGGATTCACACCAATAAGATCAAAAGACCTGAGGACTGGACTGTAACACCCAAACCGAATGATACCAAATGGACTCTTGAGCAGAGACCGGCAGTAATGAACTGAGACAATTCAAATAATCCAAGGAATGAGCTAAGAATCACGCCTAACTGGGAAGTAAGACCAAGCCTGTATCAGTAGTTTCAAGTCCTGCCTGGACAAGTTCTGGGACACTTTTGATATCCACCTTGGTGGGGGGAAAACTCCCACTCCAAACAGGAGGACTGGGGGCTGTTTTGG
Source organism: Poecile montanus (assembly GCA_038429875.1). Lineage (NCBI taxonomy): Eukaryota > Metazoa > Chordata > Aves > Passeriformes > Paridae > Poecile > Poecile montanus. The sequence goes on from CM076541.1 coordinate 104,569,274, forward strand.
TCGGGAAATCCTCGTATATTTTTGCTTTTGCCTGTGATCTGTATAAAGAAGGGGGAGAATCACAACTTCCATCAGTGCCACATCATATACCTGAACTAAATCATCCCAATACGAGACATGCTATCTGGATTAAATATAAGTGTTTAAATTAAAGAATAATAGGTATTGTGGTTCACAAAGTTAAGCCTCTCATTGCAGGAAGTGTTAGGTGCCAAATCTATTAAAAATAACTTAAATGATAACTTTTTTTTACAGATGAGAAATTACTAGTGCGTGTTGAGTGAGAAATACCTGAAGAACTGTGGGAATACCTGAGGAACGGTGGGAAACTGCTGTTAAAAGGTGTCAAAAGAAATTTGTTTGGAAATTACAAAAGAGGAAGTGACAAGGAAATAGGGGGCAAGACCAGATTGGCCTCTATAACTCGCCACCAAGAAGAATATAAAACACCTGCTGTGAGCTGCAACCTCATAGGCAGAGTGGGTGGGAGTGTAAGCCATACTGGACCCCTATTATTCCTTCTTCTGTCACTTATCCTTTTCCCTTTTGGGACACCAGCAAAGCCATGTTACAAATGCTATTGAAAGCTTTACATGGAAAGACACCGGGGTTTCTTTGTTATTACCCACACCAGTATAGATAATCACTGCTATAACCCATCCAAATAAAGTACCTGTATGCATAAAGGGGAAAATATTAGACCACAGAAAATCTAAGAACAAGTAGTAACAGATTAGAAAACAACTGCCCAAAAGGAGAAAAAGATGGATTTGCTTCACAGTTGTTGCCAGGAGAAATAACCAAAATTTGGTAAGAGAGCAAATGGTAAGTGAAAAGATAAAGCCAACACAGCAACCTAGACCTGTATTAACCTCATATCAGGACCTGTAAGCAAAGCTCAAACAGCAATTACATAGAGAAAATTTCTTCATGAAGTGAGAAATACTCCTAGTAAAAAGTATAAAGTTGGTAATAAAACTTGTACATAGTAAGTTCCAGAGAAACCAACTCTGTATTAGACCCAAAGGAAAGTAAAAGAAAAATTGTGTACATGGTAATAGAACCAGATTCTCCCAGTGTAATAGTACAGGGAAAAATCCTTACTCTGGAATCCCAGAAATAGCCAAATTTTGGGGAAATATAAATCAACAGAAAAATGACTATTAGAAAGCACCAGATGTCTTATTTTGAGATATGTGAAAAAAGGGCATACCCAAAGCTCCCTTCGCAATGGAAGGGGAATTGTACTCTTAAGAATGATTCAACCAAGATTTTTCCTTTTGTCAGGACGAGACAAATCAATTGGGGTGTTGGTTTTTGAAGTCCTAAGAAGAAATAAAAGGGAATGGCTTTGAGCACCTCAAAAATGGAGAGATGAGAAATGGCCCCTGAACGCATATTGGAAACATTCTTGGGCACAAGATGGAAGTTGGGGATATCAAACCCCAATTTTTGCATTATGAAACTCCAAGCTGTTGTAGAAATCATAACCAATAAAACAGCTGGGGCTATAGAACTAATAGCCATTCAGAGATAAAAAGCCAGCGCTGCAATATATCAGAATAAGCTGGTTTTAGACTATTTATTAGCTAAAAGAAGGGGTGTTCTGTGAGAAAATTAATACATAAGATTGTTGTTTTCAATGACAATAAAAATGCCATTCTAGATATCGCCAAAGGTATCAGAAAAATGGCCCATGTGCCAGTCCAAAAATGAAAATCAATAATGACCACTAATTGGTGGGATAATGTATTGGGGATAAAGTAGTAGAAGAAGCTAAGTTTCTTCCCCTTGTAGCAGTGCTACAGCTGGTTTAATATTTCTTCTTTGTTTAATCCCCTGTTTAAATTGGCTGATCACCAGTATATTTTAGGGCATAGCAAATGCCTACAGGCTTAAAATTGGCTACATCTGGAATGGCAAAAACAAAAAATCATGGTATTAAGATCCGTTAGAAGAAGCTAAATTGATTTGTAAAAAAAAAATAAATAAATGAACGAGTGCTAGAAGCTAGAAAACAAGAATTATTGTTCAAGCCAAATGATTTAGAAAAAAAGAAGAGGAGGGGTTTGTTATAAATTTGTATTGTGATATTGGCTTTTCACAATTATTCTGATAAATATATATTATATATGCTTTCACTATATTCTTTTCTCTCTTAGCAAGTTATAAGCTTAGATAGGAATTCTGAATGTTAAGGATATGGTTCATCTGGACAAGGCAAGATAAACAAGCAAGACAATGAGAGGATCAAGCTGTAGAAAACAGGCTATTATCAACAGCAGGAAATGGAGAGCAAATGGTTATCAAAAAGTACCAGGACGCTGGCAGGGGGGAAGATATGAAGACCAGCTACCCTCAAAGGAAAGATGAGGGGCCCATTTCCAGAGGAAAAGAGACCAAACTCCAAAATAATGCTGATCAGCAAGAATCATGATGACCAGCAAAAATAGTGCTGACCAGCAGAGAATAAAATTGTGCAAGAACATATTCTAAGAAGGCGGAACCAGGGAGGGAACACGCTTTGAATATGCATTAACCCCTCACAGCAGGGGGAGATAAAAGGAAGGTCCCTGAGATACCAGGTGTGCTCTTGGCAGCGCGCCAAGGCACCCGGCCGTTTTAACCCTTTGCTTTATTTCTTTTGTCTCCTAATTGTCTTTTTATTTATATTAAATTCTTTTTATAATTTATTAAGTGAATCTCGTTTTTAAGAGGAGGATTTAGAATTTAAAAGCAAGGAAGGTTTTAACCCAGCCTCCTGTTTGAATGGCCCCGAGGAGGAGAGCCAAGGCAAAGTCCATGACTGTATTCAAGTAATAGATCTGCAGACGAGGGCAAGGAATGATTTGCGAGACATTCCATGGCCTGAAGGGGAAAACGTGTTTATTGATGGGTCTTCAAGGGTGATAGAAGGAAGACAGTTTACAGGATACTCTGTCATGAATGGAAAGCAATTAAAGGAAGGGGGGAGGTTACCGCCCACCTGGTCAGCTCAGACGGCCGAGCTGTATGCACTTGTGAGTTATACCAAGACAAGACAGTAAATGTTTTTACTGATTCTAAATATGCATATGGTGTGATACACGCATTTGGGAAACTGTGGGAAGAGAGAGGTTTATTAACCTGCAGAGGAAAAACGTTAGCTCATGAGAACTTAATCTCCCGCCTATTGGAGGTGGTGAATTTACCAAAAAAGGTAGCAATAATACACATCAAGGGACACCAGGCAGGGTGCTCGGAAGAGGCAATAGGAAACAGACTAGCTGATGAAGAAGCTCGAAAAGCTGCACTGTTGCCAGAAATCTCTAAGTTACTTCCCTTGCTCCCAGTAATTGCCCCCTTGCCAGAGAAGCTGTCTTTTCCACCAGAAGAACTTGAGATAGTTAAAAAGAGTGGGGCAGAAGAAAGAGGGGGTAATTGGTTTACAAGAGATGGTAAGCAGTGGATACCAAAAGCTCTAGCCTCACAACTGCTAAAACAGCTCCACGAAGGGAGTCATTGGGGCTCCCGAGGGATAGCAGAAACCTTCCTCAAGATGTATGTTGCTGTGGGTCTTTTTGTTCTGGCAAAACGAGCTGTTGATGGTTGTTTAATTTGTGCTAAGACAAATAACAAAGTTACAAAGAAACTGGCCAGGGGTGGAAGGCCTTGGGCTGTATGTCCCTTCCAAAGATGCCAAGTGGATTTTACTGAGATGCCCCAGGTGGGGAAATTTAAATATCTTTTGGTAATAATATGTCAATTAACAGGATGGCCAGAAGCCTTCCCTGCTGTTTCAGCAACCACAGGGTCAGTTATTAAAGTATTTTTGGAACAAATAATTCCAAGATATGGGATGGTAGAAGCAATAGACTCAGAGGAACTCATTTTACTGGAAAAATTCTTAAAGGAGTAATGACTGCTTTAGGGATACAATGGAACCTCCACACTCCCTGGCATCCCCAAAGCTCAGGCCAGGTTGAAAGGATGAATGGAGAGATAAAAAAACATCTTCTGAAGCTAGTGATAGAAACCAAAATGCCATGGCTCCGGCTCTTACCACTGGCTTTAGCAAGAATAAGAGCCAGACCCAGGGAAGATATTCAACTATCTCCCTTTGAATTGATGTTTGGAATTCCTTATCCTTGTAATTCTCAGCCTGCGGCGGGGGTAGAGATAAGTGATGTATATCTAAAACAGTATGTGGCCTGGATACTGTCTCTTGTGAAATCTCTTTGACAGGAAGCTCAGCTGACACAGACCCTGCCTTTGGACTTTGCGGTGCATAATATCCAACCAGGAGACTGGGTCCTAGTTAAAGAGTGGAAAGAAGCACCCCTAGTGGCTAAGTGGCGTGGACCTTTCCAGGTGTTGCTGACCACAGAAAAAGCCGTCAAGACAGCTGAACATGGGTGAACACATCACACTTGAGTCAAGGTCTCTAAAGCTCCAGAGATTTGGACATCTCAGCTGGAGGAGAAGGATGGGAAGCCGCGACTGACACTCTGCAGGAGTGGACTGGAGCAGTAGCCGTGCGTCAACATCGGGGGAAGCCCTGAGTGCCTACCCACAGACTGCCTGCTGAAATAGTCTGTATCCCTACTCTCAAATCTCCAGACACTGGGAGCCAATCTAGGCTGTCATTGCTTTCTTTATGCTAAACTGTTTCTGTGCTTTCACTTTGCCACAGGTGGTGTAGAAGACAACGTGAAATTGAAAATTAGAAATTAGATTATAACACTATTAGAATGTTTCTCTTAATAATTTTACCTTTATATTTTCAGTTAAGTTGGAGTCTAAAGTGAGAAAATAGTTTTTTTACTTTAGGAGAACAAGTAGCAAAGACCTTTAACCTTAGGAACTGTTGGGTCTGCGGAGGGCCAGGGAGATCTGAAAGCTGGGCAAGGATGGCCAGCCCAGTCGAGCCTAAATGGTGGGTTAGCACCCTGAGTGAAGTCCATAATAGAACAGGATTTTAGGACAAAGAAGGAAGTCCATGGCAGCTTCATTCTTCTGAAAGAGGCATTTATTGCCTAAACAGAACAGGAAGCACATATGTGGGAAAGAGCGTTTGTGACTGGACTTTAGGTTTAGATTGTTGGACCCCCAACTGCCCTCCTTATGACTGTTCCAGATATCAAGGCAGATGGAATCAAACACATGTTAAGCTCACTAATGGTAGCTGGGTAAGGTGTTCCTTCCATAATTACCAAAAAGATTTTGAAGGCTATAAAGCAGTGGGGAAGGATAAGTTTTTTGACCCTTTATTTTTAAGCTGCCCCCGGGATAATTCCACAAGTCCAACACATGTTGTCCGAGACTATCAGTGGAAATGGCAACATCGGAATGGAACTCGAACCCTTTTCAATAAGTTCTGGTCCAGATCTAATAAAACAGATCTGGGATGTGATTGCAAGTGGAAACCTCATGTAGGAGCTTGGAAATGTAAATATTGTGATTCTTATGGCGAGGCAACTATTGTTGGTGGACCACTAGGCCCTGGAAGCAAGCTGTATTTTGACCCACCAGTTAATGATGAGAATTGGAAAGGTCCCTTCGCTAATGGGACCTGGGCTCTAAAGGGGCATTACTGGATTTGTGGCCAAAATGCTTACCGGAGGCTACCCCCAAACTGGTCAGGAATATGTTATGTAGGATATATTAGACCATTGTTCTTTCTGCTACCACGAGTTCAAGGAAATCAGTTAAGAATCAAAGTATATGATGATCTAATTAGAGAAAAGCGGTCCATTGATACATCCCTGGTTAGAAAGAGCACCCAAAAGTGGGGAAAAGATGAATGGCTACCTGAACGAATCATACAACACTATGGACCAGCTACCTGGAACCCAAATGAATTAATATCAGGTGCCAGAGAACCCATTTATAATCTAAATCAGATAATTAGGTTGCAAGCTGTCTTTGAAATAATAATCAACCAGACAGCTACAGCTCTTGACCTTCTTGCTGACCAGTCTACTCAGATGAGAAATGCAATATTTCAACATCGGATGGTATTAGACTATTTATTAGCAGAAGAAGGGGGGGTGTCTGGAAAATTTAATGACTCAAACTGCTGTTTGCAAATAGATGACAATGGAAAAGTGGTAAAACAAATAACAAAAAGAATAAGAAAGTTAGCCCATGTACCGGTCCAAACATGGAAAAGATAGGAATTGGACATGTTTTCATGGTTACCTGGTGGCCTATGGGTCAAACAAATGCTTTTTTTCCTCTTATGTGTTGTAGCAACTCTAATCTTTTTACCATGCATGATCCCTTGCTTAATACAACTCATTCAACGTGATCAAAGAAATGCAGGTAGTAGCCATGCCTACTGACCCAGAGATGGCTACAAAAGGACAGAGAGTGATGCCCCTGCAAATAATTGCAAAGCCAAAAAGGACCCAAGAACAAGAAATTAAGTCAATGATAACTAAAGTTTGTAAAGACAATTATTAACAAAAATTAAAAGAGGAGGGATTGAGAGGAATGATGGGTTTGTCTTTACAAACAAGCTGTGGGTCAGTTGATAAGATGTAGCTATCAGTGAGAGACGACAGAAACAATGGGATGGATTCCAGTAGAAGATCAAAGGGGCACTGAAAGAACACTATGAATTCCATAAAAATTAAGAAGGGATTATGCATTGTGGGGGAGGGAAGGTATCGCCGCCGGTATCAGGCGTTCCGGGAAGCCTGTACCTCTCAAGTACCTCAGCCTATGGGGAAAGAGAGAAGGGACAAGCGGCCGGGAATTAGGATAAAAAGGAGGCTGCTCTCCAAAAATTTGAGAGACCCCAGGGGAATGCCCCATGGCCTCTCCCTTTATTCGAATAAAGAAAAAGGACTCCTCTGTCTCCTTTTTGGACATAAACCTCTGGTGTTTGTGGATTAATTTTCCTGACAATAAGGACCACACACAGTACAGTGAAAGGGTCACCTTTAGGTGAATTGCTAATCAGTTGGGTGAAAATAGATGGAACCTGATGAAGTGCGGAATAAAAGGAACCCTATAACTCGCAGAGTAGTTATAAGAGCAGGTATGAATTTATTCAGCGCTGAGGTGCATGGGGATATCTCCTCCAAAAAGCATGCACACCTTTTTGATTGGGTTTTTCCTTTTTATCCTTTACAGACCAGGTTTACACGATATGCCTAATACATATTAATTTCCTAACCCTGCCTGTCTTCACTTCATATTACAATTAGCCCCGTACGCCTAATACAACATATTAATTTCCTAACCCTGCCTGTCTTCACTTCATATTAAAATTAGCCCCGTGCCCCTTTCAGTCCTTTGGTCGCTTTTTTTTTTTTTTTTTTTCTTTTTTTGGGACTTTAAATCCGTTTCTTCCGGCTTAGGGTTTGAGGAATCTCCTTTATCCTGTGGTGCCTTTGTCTTTGCATCTTGTTTGTGTATTCCAGCTCCTTATCTCATTTTGCAGTCTGACTCTTTTTCCTGTTCTTGTGGATTAGGGTGTCAGGGTCTGGTTTTTGTCAGACACCCCTTTGAGTTAAGCATTTTTTTTTTTTTTAATTCTTAATTTCTTTGTTTCACTCCCCCCTTTTCTAGAAAATTAGTAAATTCTTTTACTTAGCAATACCAATGCCTTTTATTTTTCAGTCTACTTTTACAGCTTGCTCTCCTCGGTATGTATCCTTCATTGCATTACCATATGCTGCTGCTAGGGAAGTCAGTACTGCTATTTGTTTTAACATCCTCCAGTTCCAAACAAGCATTGCAATTGATAGCACCAGACTTAAACCTACTAATGCCAGTATTATGATGATAGGGTGGCAAAGTGTGTTCAAAATTCCAGTTGCAGTTGGTGACCATCCAAAGGGTGCATCCCACCAGTGATGATTTGTGTCTTGGTTTACTCTTTGTAATACTTGCCTTATTTCCTTTGTATCATGATAGACAGTGTAATAAATTAATCTATGAATAAAAATTCGTAAAAGGTATAAATAAGATATATGTATGTTTGTAATGACATAAAATACAAAATGTAATGGGGAAAAAAATTCCTTCTCCGGATCTGGTCGTGATTCCCCTCCGAGAGGCAACAAATTGCAGCCAACACCCAGATAACGAGCACAAGCAGGCACATCAGCCCAGAAAAAATAGACAGGACGAGGGCCATCAAGAAGACAAAAGAACTGGCTCGGAGAAGATAGTCATCGCCAGACCTGAACACCCCACCTGTCAAACCGTTATTGGGAAAGCAATCAGAAGGGACAAAGGGAAAAGCACTGCAGAGATATCCATCGGCTCCGGCCTGGATCCCACCACTCTGCCCTGATGACACAAATCGAAATAAAATCAAGAAACATACAGAATCTCTTTACATATGAGGAGATTCTGTCCGGACACTTGTTAACTCTATTTTTCAATGCCAGGAAATCCATTCACCCGACAATCAAGGACACTTGGTGAATGGTGCCTGCTTGGAATTCTAGCCTGGGGACACAAAATCTCTATAAAAACCTAGACTTGAGAACCCTCAAGTGTGGATTTGGGAACTCCTATACCTTTGGTGTAGACCCTGTCCACCCAGCGCTGCGCTGCCCATTTTATTGTGGTTTTTCTCGCTGTTTGTTCTTTGTTGTTTTGTAATAAATTTCTCTTTTTATTTTATCCTGAATTTGCTTTTGCATTTATAACAGATTGGTGTCATGACTCGGATCGGGGAAACTGCGGGAGAATCTCGCTGTCCAGGACGGGTACCCCCGCTGATTTTGGCGGCCTGGGGAGCCGAGAGCCTCCGCAGTTCACTCCGACATCCGAACCAAATTTAGGCTGAGGCAAAAACCACAATAAAAAGAGAGACGGATCCAGAGAGCTCGGGAAGGCACGGAACCTTCGAGAAAGCAGCGGCTTGGTAGCTCGTAAAAAGTCGATAGTGTACGAAGACACCCTCGCAGGAAATAGCTGTAAGTACTGTGAGGTTGAGCGGGTGATTGGGCAAGTGTGTGTGAGACGTGATCTTATCACGGAGCGAGTGCGGACTTCAAGGCCACGTTTCCATCCTCCCGCGAAGGAATTGGCCGGCCGCGAAGGAAGCTATTCGGTGTGAAAAAGACTCTCTCCACGCTTGTAAAACCTGGGACTAAAGGGAGTTCCGGGGGACCGATCGCAAGGGGCTGAAAGGGGAAGGGGACGTCCAATCGAGCTCGGGAATTGGTAAACCCTTTCAGCCAACGGACCTAGGAAAAGGTCCAAAGGAAAATCGGAGCGCTAAATACAAAAGACCCCGGTGCAGCTAACTGAGAGGTGAGTATTAGCAGACTTTGATTTTCCTGGCAAAGGTGGAACGAACACAACGCAGAACAGGTAAGATTTTTTTGTTTAAATATGGGGCAGAGAAAAAGTAAACTACAGAAGAAAGGTAATGAGAAGGGTCCCTCCGAGAAAGCGAAGGGATTGCTAGACATCCCACCGGAAAGTCCCTTGGGATGGATGTTAAAATATTGGGAAAATTGTCCCGAGAGGAAAAAGAAATCCAAGGCGAAAATGATTCAGTATTGTGCCGAGGTCTGGGGAGGGCAAGAACTGAGAAACCATCTCACTTGGCCGGTGCTGGGAACATTTGAAAAGTGGACGTGTAACGAATTGCTCTCTTATGTGGAGAGCAAGGTTCCCTCGGACCCCGAGGAGAAAGAATATGCCAGGCTCTGGTTAACTGCCAGAGTAGGGTTGTTTCTGGTGAAACAAAAATGTGGATCAAGGGCAGAAACCTGGGAACCCCTTGATCATTTACCCCCTCCATACCACGAGCCAGCAGAGCCCTCTGCGGTGGATCAAGTGGTGCCTTCAGCACCCGTGGGTTCCCCAGGGCAACCGGCTGAGACACTCACATCTCGAGCGAGGGAGTCGGCACCGGCAGTTGTGCCGGCAACCCTCCCTTTGCCCCCGCCTGTGGAAACCCCAGCCTCCACAACCTCTCCAGAGTCCATGTTGGTGCAAGGCTGGGGATCACCCTATCCACAATTGCCCGTCCGGCCGCCACAGCCGGGACCCTCGCACTTAATTGAGGGGGTCCCTCTCGGTAACCGGGTGGCAGCGGATTTCCCGCAAATAATAAAGGAACAAACCCCCACAAACCCCAGTTCCCCTCCTGCGAGTAGAACTCGTTTTAAAGCAAAGTTGATGGGTGAAGAGTGGGGGGAGAATGAGAATGGACACCGAATGTTCCCTCTCAGGGAAGTGCCAACCGCCCCTGGAGTAATTGGGTTCGTGAATGTTCCCCTTAACTCAGGGGATGTGCGAGCATTTAAGAAAGAGATGGGGCGATTGCTAGATGATCCGTTTGGTGTGGCTGAAAGATTAGATGAATTTTTGGGAAGTAATATTTATACATATGAAGATCTCATGGCCATCCTGAGATCACTGTTTAGTCAAGAAGAAAGAGAAATGATTAAACAGGCCGGTATCAGAGACTGGGAACGGCGTAACCCGCAGGGGACGCCAGGCGATCAAAAGTGGCCCAGTGTGAGCCCGAGTTGGAACGTCCAGACGGAGGAAGGCAGGAGAAGCATGATTGATCTGAGAAATATAATCGTGCAAGGAATAAGGGAGGCAGTCCCCCGAGGGCAGAATATTAGTAAGGTATTCGGGGAATGCCAGGGAAAGGAAGAGTCACCCACCGAATGGTTAGAGAGATTGCGGCGAAGTCTGCAGATTTAGTCTGGGACTGACCCTAACTCTCCGGTGGGGGAAGTTCTGCTTAAAACTCAATTTGTGGCAAAGTCATGGGAGGATATCAGAAGGAAGTTGAAAAAGATCGATGGGTGGCAGGAGAAAAGTCTCCAAGAGCTTCTGAGGGAAGCTCAAAAGATTTACATGAGGAGAGAGGATGAAAAGCAAAAACTCCAGGCCAAAGTATTGGTGGCCGCAGTAAAAGAAGTACAAAAGCAAGATCAGATACATGGTAAGTTTAAAACGGTACCAAGAAAGCAAAAGGGGTCTCACAAGGGCGGTCCCGCTTCCCGAAAGGATCTTCCGGAGTGTTACTACTGTAAAAAGGTAAGACACATCCAGCGGGACTGTCGGCAAAGAATAAAAGATGAAAAAGTATTTCAAGAAGATTAGGGATGTCTTGGGCTCTTTCAAATGGGGACAGAAACAGCAAAGGAGCCCTTGATAAAGTTGAGAGTGGGTCCCCACCGCCAGGAAATAAACTTCCTGGTTGATACGGGAGCTGAAAGAAGCACCCTGCAGAAATTACCAATGGGGTGTGTGGCAAGTAAGGAAAAAGTTTTCGTAATTGGTGCTAAGGGAGATCCCTTCAAGGTCTCTGTAATAAAAGATGTGGAAATTGAATTACAAAATAAAGTATGCTTAAGAAATTTGTTACTAGTAGAGGAGGCTGATTATAATTTATTGGGAAGAGATATGATTATTGCATTGGGTATAAATATTGTTGTAAGAAACTCCGAATTGGTAATAAAGATATTCAAGTTAACTCCAAAAGATGAAAGGGAAATCGACCCCAGAGTGTGGCACTCAAAAGGGGAAGTAGGAAAGCTAAATATTACACCCATTAAAATTGAAATAGAAGATCCTGAAGATCCGATAAGGGTCAAACAATATCCCATCCCGATAGAAGGGAGAAGGGGTCTGAAAATAGTAATTGATGACCTTCTCAGAGGGGGTACCCTCGAACCCTGTATGTCCCAACACAACACCCCCATCCTGGCAGTAAAGAAAACGGATGGGAGCTTCCGACTGGTTCAGGATCTTAGAGCAGTAAATGCTAGGACCCGAACCAGGTTCCCGGTGGTGGCAAACCCTTATACTTTACTAAACAGACTCTCACCTGAGGATGTATGGTATAGTGTAATTGATTTAAAAGACGCTTTCTGGACCTGTCCTCTGAATGAAAAGAGTAGGAATTTCTTCGCCTTCCAGTGGGAGGACCCGGACACAAACCGAAAGCAACAGCTAAGGTGGACCGTCCTCCCGCAGGGGTTTGTGGAATCTCCGAATCTGTTCGGACAGGCTCTGGAGCAACTACTCATCCAATTCATTCCAGAGGAGGGGACAAAATTACTACAGTATGTAGATGATTTGTTAATTGCCGAGACAACGGAAGAAAAGGTGAAAAAGAGCACGATTTCTTTATTGAATTTCTTGGGACAGAAGGGGTTGAAGGTATCAAAATCCAAACTGCAATTCACAGAGCCCGAAGTAAAATATCTTGGTCATTAGATATCTCAGGGAAAAAAGAAATTAGATCCTGAGAGAGTGGCGGGGATTCTTGCACTCCCTGCCCCAAAAACAAAAAGACAAATTAGACAATTTTTGGGGCTCCTGGGATATTGCAGACAGTGGATTGAAGGATTTAGTGAGAAGGTAAAATTTCTGTATGAAAGGTTAAACACCGATAGATTGAAATGGACAGTGCAGGATGAAGCTGAGTTTCAAGAATTAAAGAATGCTCTCATAACTGCCCCAGTACTAACTTTGCCAGACACTAATAAAGAGCTCCAGCTGTTTGTAGACGTGAGTGGACAAACAGCGCAAGGAGTTCTGACCCAGGAATGGGCAGAAAAGAAAAAGCCCATAGGATTTTTGTCAAAAATTCTAGATCCAGTCAGTCGGAGCTGGCTTACTTGCCTGCAAGCAATTGTGGCAGTGGCTCTGTTGGTTGGGGAGGCAAAAAAGGTAACCTTTGGAGCTCCCTTGATAGTTTTCACCCCACATGATGTAAGGAATATCTTACAACAGAAAGCAGAGAAATGGTTAACTGATTCAAGGCTTCTGAAATATGAGGCCATGTTAATCAGCTCACCAGGTCTGGAATTAAAAACAACTACTGCACAGAACCCAGCGCAGTTTTTGTTTGGGGAACCAACAGGAAAACTACTTCATAATTGCATCGAGACAGTAGAACTGCAAACCAAGGTTAGGCCTGACTTGGAAGATCAGGAATTGGAAGGAGGAGAGAAATGGTTCATTAATGGCTCCTCAAAGGTTGTTGAAGGAAAACGAAGATCAGGATATGCCATCATAAATGGCATGACAGAGCAAACTATAGAATTAGGTCCCCTAAAGGCAAGTTGGTCTGCAAAGGCTTGTGAGCTGTTTGCTCTCCTAAGAGCTCTTCAGGGCTTGAAAGGAAAAAGGGGGACCATTTACACTGATTCAAGGTATGCATTTGGAGTGGTGCATACTTTTGGGAAAATATGGGAAGAAAGGGGTTTGATTAACACCAAAGGGAAGGGGTTAATACACGGAGAAATAATCAGGCAAATTTTGGAAGCAGTCAGAGAGCCACAGGAGATATCGGTTGTTCACGTGAAAAGACACCAAACTGGGTGGCAATTCCACACAAGGGGGAACAATTTAGCTGACAAAGAAGCGAAACGAGCGGCTTTGTTAACGGTAAGTATTCCCGAGATAGTCCCAAAGGAACCACCAGAGGTTTCCATGCTCCCATCGGAAAAGGAGCTGGAGGAATTCAAAAAGGTAGGAGGCTACTTCAAAGAGGGTAAATGGTGGTTACCAGACGGGAGGGAGTTAGTCCCAAAGGGAATAGCAAAGGGAATACTCAGAAGGTTGCACGAACAGACACATTGGGGAACCAGGGCATTAGCCGAACAATTTTTAAAGTTCTTTGGGTGCAAAAGAATCTTCGAGCTCGCCAAACAAGAGGTACAGGGGTGTGTGATATGCCAGAAGGTAAATCAGTCAAATTTTAAACAATCAAATTGAAGAAGTCGGCCGCTCTCATACCGGCCGTTTGAAAGAATCCAAGTAGATTTCACAGAACTACCAAAAATTGGTAGGAATAAATTTTTGCTAGTAATAGTAGATAAATTGACACATTGGGTAGAAGCTTTTCCCAGAGCAAAAGCTACAGCCCAAACGGTGTCTAAAATTCTATTAAAAAAAATAATTCCCAGATATGGGATAGTAAACCATATTAATTCAGATCAAGGCACTCATTTTACTTCAAAAATCATTAAACAATTATCAGAAGCATTAGGAATAAGGTGGCAATATCACACCCCCTGGCATCCTCAGAGTTCGGGGCAAGTGGAAAGAATGAATCAGACATTAAAATCACAGCTATCCAAACTGATGATTGAAACCAAAATGTCTTGGATCAAATGTCTTCCCCTGGCATTGTTGAATATCAGAACCATGCCACATTCCGAAACAGGCTTGTCCCCCTTTGAAATGCTATATGGAATGCCATATAAGCATGGAATGCCGGTAGCACATCCTCAAGTGGAGGATGTGCAAATTCAACCATATCTCATTTCTATAAATAAAAATTTACAAGAACTGAGGAGAAGAGGATTGATTCCCCAAAGCACAACGTTAGGATTTCCAATCCACCAGATTCGACCGGGAGATAAAGTATTAATCAAGGTGTGGAAGGAGCTTCCCCTCAGCCCTCACTGGGAAGGTCCATTTCTCGTCCTCTTGACCACAGATACCGCGGTTCGAACTGCCGAGAAGGGCTGGACACACTCCTCTCGGGCAAAGAAAGTTTCGGATTACAATTCCTCTGAGTGGAAGGTTACTACCCCTCCGGGAGAATTGAAAATCAAGTTTCGGCGTCACCACAAATGACAAGTAAAGGGCAGATAAGTTGTACAAATTTTGATTGTTATTGTTTTCCATTTGTACATTTTAAGTGCGCTTATTGTAAGCAAATTTGGGTGGCTCACTGCGTAAGAGGGTACAAACCAAGGGGTTTGTGTACCAAGTGTTTAGAAAAAGAATTGGATCAGACCAACCGTTTCCTAATACTTGCTACCCGGGCGGGCCTGTTGGAACTCGACTCTCCTGAGTGGTTCCTGTTTTTCCAAAAGGGATTGAGAGGTAAACTCGACTGCAAAGCGGAACCTCTAGTGATTGAGTGCCGCAGAACAATAAAAGTACCGTGCAGGACCGACACGATCAAAGCATCTCAGTGGGCTACCTTTAAGAGAAGGTACGCCATCAGGACTTCAAGGGCCCCTGAAAACAGTCCCTGCTGCCGAGAAGATGGCTATCCCCGCCGTATGTTCTTATACGGGCGAAGGGCATGGCAGAGGGATGCAATGGTGGGGAATCCTGATGATCCTGAACCTAGCCATGTGCTTGGCCGAGGGAATGAGCCCCGAGGCGCCTCCGGGGGTGAGTCCCCCGGGGAAGTGTGAGCAGTGCCGAACTGCCACAGAAACCGAGCGATTGATCGACTGTCCTCCACAACTGCACGCAGGGGTATGCTGGTCGAATGATACCCAGTTTAATTTGTGTAAATTAAAGGGGAAAGTTTGGTGCTCCAACCCAGGGGCAAGTATTATGGAAAAGCAATTTTGGACCTCGGGAGAACAAAGGATTCAAACGACCCACTTCCAAAACAAAAGGGAGGTAAGGGGAGTCCCTCCAATTTCGGTCTGTGGACAGTGTAACAAAACTGTCTAGATTGGGGGGAAGAGGCAATCAACTTTCATAGCTTATTACCAAGTCAACCCTCTTTGCTACAATAAAGCAAGCTTAAAACCTTGTACTATTGGTGGAAAAATGTATTGGGAAGAGAGAAATTTGAAACATGAAACAAAAACTTCCTTCAGTAATGAGCCTATAATATTAGATTTGCTGAAAAGTGATGATGATCGAGTGTGTTTACAGTTCGACCAGGTATTCAGTTTTTCCAAAGATGAGGAAGGGTTAGATCTGGAAAATAAAATAAAACAACTAACCCTGGAGCTAAAAAGACGAGAAATGGAAAACAAAAGAAAGAGATTGGAACAAGAGAGGCTAAACTTTCTCAGCGAACAATATGAACAATTGGAAAAACAATATAATAGCTAGAAATTACCCAGCCTCAACCAAAACCTATTTATAGACCTAATGCAGGAAATTGCCACTGAATTAGGTCTATCTAACTGTTAGATATGTAGTGGCTTGAAATCGGCCGAAAGATGGCCATGGAAGGGAGAAGGATTAACCCCAGAACAATTGCTAAAATGAACAGGACTGAAGTTATCCAAAACGACACGGAGACCTGAGGGATGGGTAATTGATAAAAGAATAATTGGAACTTTCTGCATTAGCCGGGAAAGAAAGGAATTTACCGATTTGGTAGGGTACACCCCGTGTGTAAACACTCTCACGGTAAATTCAGATAGCAAAACAAAGGTCTGGCAACCAGAACCACCCGAGGGTTATTGGAGCCACTCTCAGGAAAATAACTGTGAATGGGTAGACATAATTGAACTCTGTTGGAATAAAAATCCTGGGGCCAATCCCTTCCATGCATTTATAGGCCTGAGGGAATATTGGGAGGATCCGGCAAAATCAAACAAAGGTTGGGAGGCACCGGACGGGATTTACTGGATATGCGGAAAAAAGGCATATAGTGAATTACCAAAGAAATGGAAAGGATCCTGCACACTTGGGATAATTCGGCCCTTTTTCTTTACCTTGCCTAAAGATGAAAGTAAGTCTTTAGGTGTTCCCCTCTTTGAAACGTTAGCACAACAAAAGAGGGAATTAAAGCGAGAACTACCGATGGCAGGAGGCAACCAGAAGTGGAAAGAGGAGGAGTGGCCTGCCGAAAGAATCATTCAATATTATGGGCCCGCTACTTGAGCAAATGACGGCAGCTGGGGTTACCGAACCTCCATTTATCTCCTCAATCGGCTTATTAGGTTGCAGGCTGTAGTAGAAGTAGTCTCGAATCACACTTCAGAAGCCCTAGAACTCCTAGCAAAACAACACTCGCAGATGAGAGCTTTTGTATATCAAAATAGATTAGCTCTCGACTATTTGCTAGCCGAGGAGGGAGGAGTGTGTGGAAGATACAATGAATCCGAGTGTTGCATGGAAATAGATGACTACGGAGAAACTATAAAGGGACTAGCGGCTGAAATAAAAAAAGTGGCACATGTGCCGGTCCAAAAGTAGAATTCAATTTTACAAGCCTCTTGGTGGGATCAAATATTTAGACAGGAGGCTTGGTGGAAGAAGCTAGTGTTCTTTATAGGATATTCGGTTGCCGGAATCATCTTCCTGCCATGTTTAATTCCTTGTTTGATCAGATTGATACATTCTGTAGTACAAGGAATGCAAATTGCCGCCCTCCCAATAGACCCGGAAAAAGCACAAGGGAAAACAGCCCCTCTTTCTAAACTGATGAAGTTAGAAGAGGAGAAGGAAAGTAGAAATGCGATTAAGGCCTTGGAGGAGTTTGAAAATAAACACATGTTGCCTCAAAAGAATAATGAGGATTCACAAACAGACTGGAAAGAAAATGAAATTGATTAAGAGGAATACAAGTATTCCTCTTCCTGTAATGATTGAATAAAATACGAATTTTTAATGTGATGAATTATTAGGCGGGGGACTGTAATAAATTAATCTATGAATAAAAATTCGTAAAAGGTATAAATAAGATATATGTATGTTTGTAATGACATAAAATACAAAATGTAATGGGGAAAAAAATTCCTTCTCCGGATCTGGTCGTGATTCCCCTCCGAGAGGCAACAAATTGCAGCCAACACCCAGATAACGAGCACAAGCAGGCACATCAGCCCAGAAAAAATAGACAGGATGAGAGCCATCAAGAAGACAAAAGAACTGGCTCGGAGAAGATAGTCATCGCCAGACCTGAACACCCCACCTGTCAAACCGTTATTGGGAAAGCAATCAGAAGGGACAAAGGGAAAAGCACTGCAGAGATATCCATTGGCTCCGGCCTGGATCCCACCACTCTGCCCTGATGACACAAATCGAAATAAAATCAAGAAACATACAGAATCTCTTTACATATGAGGAGATTCTGTCCAGACACCTGTTAACTCTATTTTTCAATGCCAGGAAATCCATTCACCCGACAATCAAGGACACTTGGTGAATGGTGCCTGCTTGGAATTCTAGCCTGGAGACACAAAATCTCTATAAAAACCTAGACTTGAGAATCCTCAAGTGTGGATTTGGGAACTCCTATACCTTTGGTGTAGACCCTGTCCACCCAGCGCTGCGCTGCCCATTTTATTGTGGTTTTTCTCGCTGTTTGTTCTTTGTTGTTTTATAATAAATTTCTCTTTTTATTTTATCCTGAATTTGCCTTTGCATTTATAACAGACAGTAATCAGAGTCTTTTGCCCGTTTTCCTGGATCTCTTTCAGGATTTTTGCCAAATCTTGGTGGTTCATTAGCTGTCTTACTAATGTCAGGTTCATTTCAATGGGTGTATGTCCTGGGGTGACTTCATGATACTGGTATCCCCAATCGTCTGGTTTATGTTATATATTAAGTTCTGCACCTTTAAGACTGGCTCTGAGAGCAAGAGAGGGGGAAGAAGAAGCGAGCAGTTTGTGTTAAAGAAAAACATCACTCCCACACATCTCGCTCCTGGACTGTGGTGTCTGCAGCATGGACAGACAGCGGGACAGAGCTTCTCTCTGGTTTTTAGTTAGTTTTAGCTAGCTGAGGCAGAGGAGTTCCCTGGACCTTTGTTTTTTCCCTTTTTTCTTGGATCTGTGCGAGCCTGCTCTGGACTGAACACCCAGCCAAACCCCGGGAGCTCACGCCTGTGGCCCACCGGGGCCTGGGCCTCGGCACTTTCCAGCGCCGGCGGGACTGATAAGAAACTGAGCGAGCCGTTCACCACATGAAAAGGACTTTTCTTCCTAGATTTGCCATCCCATCGAAGAACAAGAGATTTTATTATTTAATATTACTCAATTTCTGTTAAATAAACAGCTTTTTCCACTTCTCTCCAAAGAATTTTTTTTTCTTTTCCCGGACCAGAAAGTGAGGAGGGGCATTTCCCTGGGGAAATCCCCATTTGGAGTTTTCCTTCCTAATTTGCCCTAAACTAGGACAAATACATTTTTGGCGCCCAGTGCAGGGCAAGAGAAAGTGGAAAAACCTGTACTGATTGTTGGTTGTATTTTTGGTTGTATTTATTCTGTATTGGCATAAAGCAGTCAGTAGCCATGTTGTTTGGATACATAATATCTCTCGGGGTGGAGGCCTTCATGTGGATCTGGTCCCTAGAATTTTTTGAGGTTTTAATACCTGTCTTTGCCCTCTTTCACAGTAGAGAGGCACGGATTAGAATGGTTATTGTGCTGGGCTTGGTGATAATGATTTATAGGAAGTTCATAGAACGACTGAAGTTTCTGTCAGGTATGTTTGGCTTATGGTTTCTTCTCCCGACCCTGCCTCCCAGTCCCAGTAGCACATTTTGGGAGTTTATTAGTAATTGTACCCAGTTTGTTAGAGGAAGAGCAGGGGATGAGGCTTTTCAGCCTTTTCTTTCCTTCTTCTCCTTTGAATCTGTTATGTCCCTCTGAGAATATCCAGTTTCCCCTGAGTGTTAAGGATACCACTTTCCTGGTAGTTCAGCTGTTAAGCTTCCTCTATATGGTCTGCAACTTCTCTAGAGTGACGGCTGAGATATCCAGAAGAGCCAATGAAACCCCTTTCCCAGAAGTAGACTCAGGTGTGAGAAATCCTGAGTGGAGTAGAGAATGGGAGAGAATTGGCCGAACTCTGAAGGAATTTTCTGATCCCCCAGCCTGGGAATTTTCACATGAACAAATTCAGAACCCAGATGAAGTAGGGAAATATCTGGAAGAGAATTGCTGTGATGATTCTAAGAAGAAAAATCTCAGTGCAATAAGCTGGGCCCTAGCGTATGCTTATCGTACGCTGCTAGATACTGTAGAGCAGGCAGATAAATCAGCAGCTACCCCAGTCACTCCGGCTGCAGCCAAACCAGTGAGCCTAAGCCAGCAGCCAAACCAGACAGTGAGCCTGAGCCAGTGGCCAAACCAGACAGTGAGCCTAAGCCAGTGTCTGTTGCTCCTGCCACGAGAGGTATGAAATTCAAAACCAAAACTGATCGGCCAGTAGATGATGATAATAGTGATGTGGGGGAAGGACCCTCAAGACCAGCAACTGATCAAAAATCAGAAGGCACTGGTGAACCTTTCTCCCTGAAGGACCTTC
The DNA here is from genome assembly GCA_038429875.1 of Poecile montanus. Lineage (NCBI taxonomy): Eukaryota > Metazoa > Chordata > Aves > Passeriformes > Paridae > Poecile > Poecile montanus. The sequence goes on from CM076541.1 coordinate 104,589,224, forward strand.
GTGGCCTGAGAAAAGATTACACTCGACGACCAGATGAATCTATAATTAGTTGGTTAGTCCGTCTGTGGGATGCTGCAGGTTAGGCTACAGTTCTGGATGGCACTGAAGCGAGGCATCTGGGATCCCTGTCACATGATCCGGTTATTGACCAGGAGATGATGAGGGGGGCTGACCCTTACAGTCTCTGGGAACGGGTCCTGAGAAGTGTGGCAGAAAGATATCTGTGTGCAGACAATCTCTATATACAGCAAACTCGTTGGAAAACCATAGAACAAGGGATTCAGCGCTTGAGAGAAATGGCAATAGTAGAGATTGTCTTTGTGGGTGACTTAGGTACTAGAAATCCAGACTTGGTGCCATGTACATCTGTGATGTCGCGAAAACTTGTTCGACTTGGGCCACAAGAATACGCTTCTGCTTTAGCAACAATGAAGCGGGATGACCGGGAGGAGACCGTGCTGGATATGGCGAAGAAGCTTCGAGCATATGCAGATACCGTGCATGGCCCCATACAGACAAAGATTGCAGCTATGGAAACACGTATGCAAAACTTCCAAGACAAAATGGAGGAGAATTTCAAGAAACTCAGGGAGGACCTTCTTCCAGTCTCAGCAGTACAGACCAGGAGCCCTGGTACTCAACGCAGAAGTTCCCCAGATAGAGAGAAAAAGCTACGAGCTGAGCTGTGGTTTTTCCTACGTGACTGTGGAGAAAACATGAAAAGATGGGATGGAAAATCTACTGGTGCTCTGGCTCAACGGGTGCGTGGATTAGAAGACAGCAAGACTCAGGGGGGATACTCCACCAAAAAGAAAGCCGCTCCAGTAGCCTGTAGTCAAACTGACAAGTATGATGATGACATGTCTGATTCTCTTGAAGGAACCTCCAAGACATATATCCAAGGAAAGAAGGATAACCAGGCTTAGAGGGGCCCTGCCTCTAGCCAGGTAGAGGCTAGGGAAAACCGTGTCTTTTCGACTGTGTGGATTCGTTGGCCTGGCACATCAGAACCACGAAAATATGAGGCCTTGGTTGACACTGGTGCACAGTGCACCCTAATCCCATCAAGATATGTAGGGGCAGAATCTGTTTCTATTGCTGGTGTGACAGGGGGATCACAGGACTTTACTTTAGTGGAAGCTGATGTGAGCCTGACTGGAAATGGGTGGAAGAAGCACCCCATTGTGACAGGCCCAGAGGCCCCATGCATTTTGGGCATAGACTACCTCCGAAGTGGGTATTTTAAGGACCCAAAGGGACTTAGGTGGGCTTTTGGAATAGCTGCTGTGGAGGCAGAGGACATTAAGCAATTGAACACCTTGCCTGGACTGTCAGAGAACCCATCTGCAGTAGGACTCCTGAAGGTGGAAAAACAGCGAGTTCCAATTGCCACCTCGACGGTGCACCGCCGACAATATAGAACAACTCAAGATGCTGTGATCCCCATCCACAAGATGATCCGAGAACTGGAGAGCCAAGGGGTGGTCAGCAAAACCCACTCACCCTTCAACAGCCTCATCTGGCCTGTGCATAAATCTGAAGGAGAATGGAGATTGACTGTGGACTATCGTGCATTGAATGAAGTGACTCCACCTCTGAGCGCTGCCATGCCAGACATGCTGGAGCTCCAGTACAAGCTGGAGTCTAAAGCAGCAAAGTGGTATGCCACTATTGACATTGCCAATGCATTTTTCGGAGTCTAAAGCAGCAAAGTGGTATGCCACTATTGACATTGCCAATGCATTTTTCTCCATTCCCCTGGCAGCAGAATGCAGGCCTCAGTTTGCTTTCACGTGGAGGGGAGTGCAGTACACCTGGAACCGACTGCCCCAGGGGTGGAAGCACAGCCCCACCATCTGCCATGGACTGATCCAAGCTGCCCTGGAAAAGGGTGAGGCTCCGGAACATCTGCAATACATTGATGACATCATTGTGTGGGGGAACACAGCAGTGGAAGTATTTGAGAAAGGAGAAAAGATCATCCAGATTCTGCTAGAAGCTGGCTTTGCCATCAAGAAGAACAAAGTCAAAGGACCTGCTCGAGCGATCCAGTTCCTGGGAGTAAAGTGGCAAGATGGACAGAGTCAGATTCCCACTGAGGTCGTCAATAAGATCACTGCAATGTCTCCACCCACCAGCAAGAAGGAAACGCAAGCTTTCCTAGGTGCCATAGGTTTTTGGAGGATGCACATTCCTGAGTACAGCCAGATCGTGAGCCCTCTCTACCTGGTTACCCGAAAAAAGAATGATTTCCACTGGGGGCCTGAACAGCAGCAAGCCTTTGCTCAGATCAAGCAGGAGATTGCTCATGCAGTAGCTCTTGGCCCAGTCAGAACAGGACCAGACATGAAGAACGTGCTCTACTCTGCAGCCGGGAACAATGGCTTGTCCTGGAGCCTGTGGCAGAAAGTGCCTGGGGAGACTCGAGGCCGACCACTGGGATTCTGGAGCCGAAGCTACAGAGGGTCGGAAGCCAATTACACTCCCACAGAGAAGGAAATCTTAGCTGCCTATAAAAGAGCTCAAGCCGCCTCAGAAGTGATTGGCACAGAAGCACAACTCCTCCTGGCACCCCGACTGCCAGTGCTGGGGTGGATGTTCAAAGGAAAGGTTCCTGCTACCCACCACGCCACCAACGCTACATGGAGCAAGTGGATCGCCCTCATCACGCAGCGCGCCCGTATTGGAAACCCAAATCGCCCTGGGATTTTGGAGATAATTACAAACTGGCCAGAAGGTGAAAACTATGGTCTCACTGATGAAGAGGAGCAGGAACAAGTGACACGGGCTGAAGAAGCTCCACCATACAACCAACTGCCAGCAGAAGAAACACGCTATGCTCTGTTCACTGATGGTTCCTGTTGCATCGTAGGGATGAACCGGAAGTAGAAAGCAGCCGTATGGAGCCCCACACGACAGGTCGCAGAGGCCACTGAAGGAGAAAGTGGATCAAGCCAACTTGCTGAACTCAAAGCTGTTCAACTGGCCCTGGACATTGCTGAAAGAGAGAAGTGGCCAAAGCTCTACCTCTACACTGATTCATGGATGGTAGCCAATGCTCTGTGGGGATGGCTGGAAAGGCGGAAAAGGGTCAACCGGCAACGCAGAGGAAAGCCCATCTGGGCTGCTAATGAGTGGAAAGACATCGCCACCAGGGTAGAGAAACTGTCTGTGAGGGTCCGTCATGTAGATGCCCATGTCCCCAAGAGTAGAGCTAATGAAGAGCACCGAAACAATGAGCAGGTGGATCAGGCTGCAAAGATATAGGTGTCAAAGATAGACTTAGCTTGGCAACACAAGGGAGAGTTGTTCCTAGCTCGATGGGCCCATGACGCTTCAGGTCATCAGGGTAGAGATGCCACATATAAGTGGGCACGAGACCGAGGGGTGGATCTAACCATGGACAGTATTTCTCAGGTTATCCATGACTGTGAGACGTGTGCCACAATCAAGCAGGCCAAGCAGTTGAAGCCCCTCTGGTACGGTGTGCGGTGGTCCAGATACAAGTATGGGGAGGCCTGGCAGATTGACTACATCACACTGCCCCAAACCCGCCAAGGCAAGCGCTACGTGCTCACGATGGTAGAAGCCACCACTGGATGGTTGGAAACCTACCCTGTGCCTCATGCCACTGCCCGTAACACCATCCTGGGACTTGAAAAGCAGGTCCTCTGGAGGCATGGCACCCCTGAGAGGATTGAGTCAGACAATGGGACTCATTTCAAGAACAGCCTTATAAACAGCTGGGCTAGGGAACATGGCATTGAGTGGGTGTACCATATCCCCTACCATGCACCCGCTGCTGGAAAAGTTGAACGGTGCAATGGCCTACTTAAAACCAGCTTGAAGGCACTGGGTGGGGGGACTTTCAAGAACTGGGAGATTAATTTAGCAAAAGCCACATGGTTAGTGAACACCCGAGGTTCCACTAACCGAGCAGGCCCTGCCCAATCTGAGCCCTTTAGAACAACAGATGGAGATAAGGTTCCAGTGGTACATATGAGAGGTATGCTGGGAAAAACTGTTTGGGTTAATTCTGCCTCCAGCAAAGACAATCCAATCCGTGGGGTTGTCTTTGCTCAAGGACCGGGTTGCACTTGGTGGGTGATGCAAAAAGATGGAGAGACCTGGTGCATACCCCAAGGGGACCTGGTTTTAGGGTGAACTACCCATAACACTGTGCTTGTATCTGTATCTGCATGTACATATGTATATAGTTAAAGTAGTATGTGTTCGTGTATAATTTAAAAGTTTAATATTTGATGTAACATTTTGGTATGGGAAAAAATTTGGGGTGGATAGTGTTGAGGGTTAGGTGTTCTTTTTTTTTTTGTTTTATTTTGTGTTCTGGCCTGCCCAGGGAATTTTTACCCATTATGTGCTGGGGCAACCTAACTACCGGTACTTAGGGGTGCTCACAAAGGACGAAGAGTGGCCAGGCCCAGGGTGGCGGGGGAATGGGGCAGAAAAGGAGGGTGGGGACAGTTTTTAGCTGGCTTTTCCTCGGCTTCGGGGAAGGACGTTCTGTGCTGGGTCACGGAGCTGCTGCGGTGGAGAGAAGGGAATTTCGCCATCACCCAGACGGAGCTGCTGCTTCTTCTCCTTCTCCCCTCTTTGTTGGTGGCCTCGCACCCCCTGTCCTGCCGGGACGTGTGGCAGTGCCAGGCACCGCCGTGGAGCTGCTGATCCACCTCATCCACCAGCCCAGGATCTCAGCTCGTCCCTGCTGATCCACCTCATCCACCAGCCCAGGATCTCAGCTCGTCCCTGCTGTCCCAGCCGACTGTTTCCTCGGAGCCCTGCAGGAGCACCGGGACTGACTGCCCAAGGGGTTTGTGAAACAAGCCTCTCCTTCATCCCGTCTCAGCCGAGAAAGCTGTCCCGGGGTCCCTGGTTCTGTGTTCTTGTTATTGCTGTAGTTATTGTTTGTTTGTTTAGCTGGTTATACTAGTAAAGAACTGTTATTCCTATCCCCAGATCTCTGCCTGAAAGCCCCTTTGATTTCAAAATTATAATAATTCGGAGGGAGGGGGTCTACATTCTTTCATCCCAAGGGAGGCTCCTGCTCTCCCTAGCAGACACCTGTCTTCTAGAACCAAGACACATGGATTCACTATAGAGATTATAAAAATGTAACAAATACATCACAATTCTATGTCATCTAGCTTTGAGAATAACCCACAATAACTGCAAATGTTACTAAAAATACTTATTCATAACAGGAATTTACCTAGCATATGCTTAAATTGGTTAGGATTTTAAAGTGCAGCTTTTCTAGAGAAAAACCACAACACAGGATTTGGCAAGTTGCCATCCAGCTTTTGTAGCACTTTTCAAAAGTACTACATTTACATTTTTTCAGAAACATTAAGTCCAATTCTTAAACTAAAATCCAAAACCCAAATTGGTATATATGCAGTTATATGTGTTTTATATAACAAAAGGACTCACATTAAAATTACCTTATTAAAATTGTGGAAAAAACAAGCAAATAGATAATATATACTTTAACTTAACTTTGTCTTGTACAGTAAAGTTCTCTTAACTAATTATTTTTTAAACCACAAATCTCTTCTGTAGATAACACTAATTGGAAGAAGGTTTTCCTAGAAGCTGTAAATCATAACCTTAGGTTCTAAGACCAATTATTGCAAGACAACTTCTGTTAAGCACTTTTTTTTTTTTTTAACTTTTAAAGAACCACAATAATTTCTCTACTAAAACTCTAAAAACTGCAATTGCATAAACTCATAATTACTTAAAACACAAACTTAACTCTACAATGGTATATAAAAACATTTCGAAAACCCAATAAATCATGACTCTCCAACAAACGGCACCATCTCGGTGCCCCCCCCCAGAGAGGGAGTGGGGGGGTCGACTGCCCACCCCGCCGCTGCTGCAGCTCTGCTGTTATCTTTCTTCACATTCTCCACATACCCTTGCAGAGAGGAAAAACGGAGAGAAAGAAAAAAAAACCTCACAAACTTTAACAAATGCAGTTTTTTCTCTCAATCTCTCTTGTTGCTCGCCGATAGAGGAAAAAAGGGCATGATTTTACAAAAGCAGGCGATGTTACACAAAAAGTCTCTTATGGCCAGGTGCTAACAACAGCGATCATGGCAGCTTATCAGCATGGCCTTGGAACTTTTCTTGCGCTGCTTCTACCCCCAGGGTGCCTTTGTTTTCTGCACCCACCTCGCTCCCCCATGTCCCCCTGGTTCGGGTGGAAACCAGTCTAAATTTGGCTTCTTTTCTTCCAGGGTGGTAAAGATGGAACTTAAATAAGGTTGTAGTGCTAAAAGTGACTCCAAAAATGAAGCAAATATTTCTGGATGTATCACATCCTGCCATAACTGAACAGATTCTGTTTGCTGTTTCAGCGTTCGCTGCGGAACTTTTTTTTTTTTTTTTTTCATTATTTTCTTCTCTTTGACTCTCCCTCCCTCTCTCCATGGGCAGCATAGATAGGAGAGCTTGCCGAACAGTGGGAGATAAAGGCATCTGCCGCTGTGACGCAGGTAGAATTATGGGGCTCACAGCCTCAGCATATCTCGCTTTTCTGCTTTTCAAAGTATTAATTACAATCTGCCAAGTTCGACCAAGAGACCCAGTGTCCTTGCTCTTTTCCGTAATTGCCATTTCCCATATCAGAGCCGATATATCAGTCCGTTCTTGCAGTGCAAAAAGCAGTGTGAGCACTGCAAATGCCCATGACAATTAGCCCATATAATGAGCATATTCAGGTCCTTTTCCCTGGCTGCTCCACCTTGTTTAACGAGGATGCAGAGAAGCAGTTTATCTGCTGCCGCAAATTCCACATCCATGCTAGCGGCTCAGCGGCAGGAGGGAAGGTTGCGAGCCTTCTACCACGCCCCTGCCTTCGGACTCCCCCAGAGACTCACCCCCGTTGATTCGTGAGCCGCCTATCTGGTACCGATCCAAGGCAGCATCTATCTGCACTCAGATCCGCTCCACCAACCTCGGTCCAAGGCTCCGTCCCACCGTGTGTGGATCCACTGAAGCCCCCCTGCCCGCAGGGTGTCCAGTTCAGAGTGCCAAATATTGAGAAACCGCCAGCTCTTCACCAGTCTTCACAGAAGTAATTGTGAATGCCATTTATTTCTATCTTTAGCACTCCTTTTATAGGGTCCTACAGGGTCTGCAGGCAGAGCAAGCTACTATTGGCTAACACACACAGTTTACATTTTTTCTCCTACACACAAGGATATTGTTTTGCTTTACTCTCTCTTCTGCATGAAGGTTTCAAGGACTTTAGCCCTTAATATTACGACTTATTTCAAAGGCTGGTTTGTGCATACAGGCCTTTACTAATATATAAAATATAGCAACAGCAATAGGCATGGCTTTCATTCTAAATTTGAATGTTAGCCCTTTATCCCCACGACCCCAGAGGCAGACCACATCCACTGTTTGTACTAATGTAAAATTATACCAACAATCCAATTTACTTAAACGGTCACAAACTTCCCAGTGCTTGCCCGTAGGAGAAGCTGAAACACTAATTTGAACTGCCTTTTCATAGTTAGTCCCATTAATCATCCGACATCCTACCCTGATTACTTCCCCAATAGTCCCTTGAAGGGTCCATAACCTTTGTTTTTGCCATTCTCGCTTTTTATATATCTGGTTTTCATGCATAACTACAGTTGATAGGTTTAAATCTCTTATATCAGAGTGTTTTCCCGTGAATCCAGTGGATTGAATGAAAGCTTGGGACCAAGGCCATTCGGCATTTTTCTGGCTAGAGGTGCTTTCCAATTCTTGAATTACACTTGTGGTTACAAGTAAAACAAACAGACTGACTTTATTGACTAGGTTTTTGCAAGCTAAATCATGGAATGCTCCCAACTGCAATGTACTCATTTTGCTCGAGTAAGTTTTAGTTTCAGTTCATTGTCACCCAGTGTTACTTTCCAAGGGGCTTCTGGAGCCTTCTTCACTCGAGAATGGTGAATCCAGGCGCTCTGTTCCTTGATCTTAACTGCAGTGAAAGTGGTGAGGATCACCTGGAACGGTCCTTCCCACTGTGGTTCTAAAGTTTTTTCTGTAAGAGACTTAACATACACATAATCTCCAGGCTGTATGTCATGCACTGGCCCATCCAGCCCTCTGCTCTGGGTTCCAGCCACATGTTTCTCAATTGCTCTGAGCTACTTGCCTAAGGTTATCATATAGGCAGTCAACCTCTCCTTCCCCACTTGGGTAGACAATCCCTTTTGCACACCGTATGGTCTCCCATAAAGCATTTCAAAGGGACTTAGTTTTTCTTTGGCTCTGGGCTTGGTTCGGATCCGCATCAATGCCAGTGGGAGAGATTGGGGCCAAGGTAAATTAGCTTCTTGTCCCAGTCTCACAATTTGCTGTTTAATTAAATGATTCATTTTTTCTACTTGGCCACTTGACTGGGGGTGATAAGGGGTATGGAGCTCCCAATCTATCCCCAGATGTCGACTGATTTGTTGTACTATTTTTGAGATAAAATGTGGCCCCCTATCTGAAGATATTGTGGCTGGAACCCCGAAGCGTGGTATTACCTCTTGTAGCAATACCTTTGTTACCTCCCGGGCTTTGGCAGTCCTGGTGGGAAAAGCCTCTGGCCACCCTGAAAAGGTATCTGTTAAAACTAGCAAATATCGATACCCCACTTTTCTTGGGAGTTCTGAGAAGTCAATTTGCCATTGTTGTCCAGGCCCATGGCCTTTTCCAATTTGACCGAGTTTTGGTTTGGGGATATTCTTAGGTTTAGTCTGGAGGCAAATGTCACACTGCCGGGTTACCTGAATGACAGTAGAGTATAAATTTCTGGCAGTAATCTTTTCAATTAGATAGCTATACAGGGGATCTATTCCCCCGTGTGTTTTCTGGTGCTCTTCTCTTACTAGTGACCATAACAAATGAGAAGGGATGACTATTGTCCCTTCTGCAGTAATACCCCATCCCTCTTGGTTATATTTTCTCCCTTGGTCTTGAATTAGTTTTCTATCTTTTCTAGTATATACTGGCTTACCTTCAAGGGAGATCTGTCCATCAGGAATTAAGGCTCCCTCAATTGTTATCTCACCTTTTGCTTCTTCTTTTGCCTCTCTGTCCGCCAGCTCGTTTCCTTCCTCCAATTCTGAGCTCACCTTCTGGTGTGCCTTAATGTGCATAATTGCTACCTGCTCAGGTAGCTGGACTGCTTCCAGTAGCCACAATATCTCCTGCGCATGTTTGATGTTTTTCCCTTGTGAGTTTAACAGTCCTCTTTCTTTCCAGATGGCCCCATGTGCATGTACAACCCCAAAGGCATATCTCGAGTCTGTATAGATGTTTATTTTCCTTCCCTTTGCAATCTCCAGGGCACAGGTTAGAGCAATGATCTCTGCCTTTTGTGCAGAAGTATCCGTTAGCAAGGGTCCAGATTCTATTACCTCTTTGCAGGTGGTAACTGCATACCCAGCGTGTCGCTTTCCACTGATGATGTAGCTGCTCCCATCAGTGAACCAGGTTTCTGCATCATCCAGCGGGGTGTCTTTCAGGTCTGGGTGGCTGGAGTAGGAAGCTTCGATGGTCTCCAGGCAGTCGTGGTGCACCGGCTCCCCTTGATTCCCACTGAGAAAAGAAGCTGGGTTGATAATGTTAGTTACAACTATCTCTACATCATCTTGTTCTACCATGATGGCTTGGTATTTCAGGAACCTTTGTGGGGAAAGCCAGTGCCCACCCTTTACTTCTAGGACTGCAGACACTGTGTGAGACACCAATACAGTAATTTTCTGGCCCAGGGTGAATTTGCGTGCTTCCTGAATATTCAGCACCACTGCAGCAACAGCTCTAAGGCATCCTGGCCATCCCTTGGCTGTTGCATCTAGTTGTTTGGAGAAGTAAGCAACTGCTCTTCGGTACGGACCCAAGTCCTGGGCCAGTATTCCCAGGGCAATTCCTTGCTTCTCATGGGAAAACAGGAAGAACGTCTTACTTACATCCGGGAGTCCAAGCGCTGGAGCCGACATTAGGGCATTCTTCAGCTGGTGGAAGGCTTGTGTGGCCTCTTTTGTCCACTGGAGTTCTCTGTTCCCGCTTGTAATGAGTGCATACAGAGGTTTCACAAGCAACCCGTAGCTGTGTATCCATAGTCTGCACCATCCTGTCATTCCTAAGAATGTTTGCAGCTCCTTCACTGTTTGAGGTTTTGGGGTTTGGCATATCACTTCTTTGCAATCTTGCCCTAGAGTCCGCTGTCCAGCACTGATCTCATAACCCAGATAAATTACTTTTGGCTTCACTACCTGGGCCTTTTTCTTTGATACCCTGTATCCTTGAAGTCCCAGAAAGTTTAGCAGGCTTACAGTCCAGGCTATGCATACCTCTTTTGTCCGGGTGGCTATGAGGATGTCATCCACGTACTGCAATATCTTTCCTTCTTCTGGGGGAGCCTCCCAGGATTCCAGATCTTTGGTGAGTTGCTCCCCAAAGAGATTAGGAGAGTTTTTAAATCCTTGAGGTAACACCGTCCATGTGAATTGGGATTTGCCCCCACTTTTGGGGTTTTCCCATTCAAATGCAAAAATTTTCTGTCTGTCCTCATGGATAGGGAGGCAAAAGAAGGCATCTTTCAAGTCTAAAACAGTAAACCAAGTTAGCTCGGGTGTCAGGCACGTTAGTAGAGTATATGGATTTGCGACTACAGGATAGAGATCTTCAGTTATTTTGTTAACAGCCCTTAGATCTTGTACTATCCGATATGACCCATCAGGTTTTCGGACTGGCAAAATGAGAGTATTGAACTCAGATGGGCACTCTTTTAACAAGCCTAACTGCAAAAAGTTTTCAATTATGGGACTAATTCCTTCCCTATCTTCTCTTTTCAGGGGGTACTGTTTAATTCTAACTGGTTGTCTTCCTTCCTTGAGTTTGATTAATATTAGAAGTGCATTTTTTTGCTCTCCCTTGTACATTGGAGGCCCACACTCCAGGAAATACTTGATTTATTATTTCTTCACTAATTTCTCCCTCTGTGTGGACGGCTGTCAACATTAAACTCAATGCCTCTATGTACTGTTCATCATTTACCTCCAGAATAACCTCTCCATTTTTAAATTTAATAGTTACTTGTAATTGTTTTAACAAGTCTCTACCCAACAGATGTCTCGGGGATCTGGGCAGATATAGGAATTTATGAATACCCCATTGCTTTCCAAGCTTATACTTTAACGGCTTGCAAAAATATGCTTTTTCAGGTTGACCAGTTGCTCCTATTACTGTAACATAATCCTTCCCCACAGGTGCCAAAGTCTTATTCAAGGCTGAATATGTTGCCCCCGTGTCAACCAGAAATTCCACCTCTTTCCCTCTTTCCCCCAGTTTCAATTTTATAATCAGTGGATCTTCTGGGGTGAGATCTACCGGTCCTCTTCAATCTTCATATGAAATCATTTTCCCTTTTCCCCGGTCTCCCTTTTCCTGAAAGCCACCCCGTCTCCGCTCTGGGCACTGATTTTTCCAGTGACCATATTTCTTACAGATGGCACACTGGTCTCTGCCTAGTCGGGACGGGCCTTGTCTATATGATCCCTGTCCACGTTTTCCTCTCTCTCCCTCACTTACAACAGCTACAAACTTCCTCATTCCTTGTTTATATCCTTCTTCCCGGTTACTAAAAACTCTCCACGCCTCATCTAACAAAGTCTCTAAGTTCCTCCCATCTGCCCCCCGAAGCTTTTGGAGTTTACGCCTTATGTCACCCGTAGACTGCCTCAGGAATAAATTAACTAACTGCTGTATCCCTACTTCAGACCCAGGGTCCAGTGATGTGTGACGGCGCATGGCATCTCTTAATTTTTCGAGGAATTCAGATGGTGACTCAGAGGGCCCCTGCCTGATTGCATATAAGGCTGACCAATTTATAGTTTTGGGGATGGCTCTTTCCATCCCCTTTGCAATCCACTCCTGATAGCTTTCTAGTTTTTTTAATTCTGCTAATCTGTTTGGATCCCACTGTGGGTTTTGTAGTGGGAAATAATCTTTCACATGCAATTCTTGGATTTTATAATAATCTTCTGCCAGATCCTCTGCCGTTTTTATAATTAATTGTTTTTCTGTCTCGGTCAGTGCATCCAATAGTAATTGCATATCACTCCAGTCTGGATTGTGTTGTTTTATTATACATCACAGATGTTTAGCTGTGTTAACTGGATCATTGCGGTAATTTTTAGCAACCTTCTCCCATGCCTCCAAATCGATTGTGGAGAAGGGAACCTTAACCAATACCACTCCTCCCTCTGGTGCCACTGCCTCTCGCAGCGGTGCCTGTAATATGTGTGTCTGTTGTCTAGTGCTGTGTGCAACCGGAGGGGTGTCTACATCCCCTGAGTCCACATCCTCATCTTCTTCCCTTTCTGGTCTTATGTGGGGAGGCTTAAGCAAATCATCTGCCAGATCTTGTTCTTGGGCCACAGTCTGGTAAACCTTATCTGATTTTGTGCATCTTTGCCCTATGCTACACGCTGAACAACACTGCTTAAGCTTCCCCCTCTTAGTCTTATTCTCCTTCTCCAGGGCCAATACCAGAGGATCAGAGGAAGCCCTGATCCCACAGTCCCTCTGCCATTTGGGGTGATTTCGAAGGGAGAAAAACATATCAGCATATGTTACCTCTGCCCATTTCTCTTCCCTCCTGAGAAAGAGCATGAGTTGCAATAGCGTGTTATAGTCCAAAGTTCCACTAGGTGGCCATTTCGCTCCCTCATCCAATTTATATAGCGGCCAACAGTCCTTACAGAATTTGATTAAATCCTTCTTGTTCTCAGTTCCTCCACGTCCAGCAATATTTTTCCAATGTGCAAGAATACAACCTAGCGGACTTGCTTTAGGGATTTCTTTACTTTGTCCAGTGCTCATTGTTTCCCTAACTTGTCTTGTCCTGTTTCCACCCAAACTTTTCCTCACACACAATTGCAATTAGTGGGTACTCAATGTGACTTTTCACACACAAACTTCAAAGTTTTCACTTTGCACGTGAAGCATATGCCCTGATGGTTATTAAAGCAACAATACCAGTGTCTACCCACGGTTAAAACAAATATTAATCACTTCGCACTCAGGCACAACACTCCTCATTTACATTTGGGTTTGCCCCACACTGACCCCAGTTGCTTCGCCTTTTTCCGGCCGCCCCAGTGGCCCGAGGTCGGAACCGCGGATAAGGCTCCATACTCGCTCCGCACCTCTGGTGCGTCTCGCTCATTCACACACCAAACACACTCAGTGACTCAACGTGTCCGGACTTAGCATTCACACAAAACAAGGGTTCGCTCGACTCACCCCCAGAGTCGCTAGCGGGCTGCCCTATCAGCTCAGCGAGAACCCCCCCTTGTTGGCCGTGCTATCGGCCAGGATCGATCCCTTTCCCTCTGTCCCCAGCCCCTCCTGGCCGGGTGCTTGCAAGCCCACCGGGACTGTGCTGTACGACAGACATCTCTGGTTGCTTTACCAGCAGCTCTCCCCTTGATATTTACTTCATACCTTTATCCGCAGGCTGGCAGGTTGTTGTCTGTCCGTGTGGTGAGTGAACCGAGGTTCGGGGTCCCTCCCAGAAAGTCCTGGGGGTGCGCCAGTGAGTCCGTTCCTTGGCCGCTCCCGCAGCCAGACAGAGACCCTCCTACCTGGCTCGCCAAAATGAAGTGAGGAATAAAAGGAACCCTATAACTCGCAGAGTAGTTATAAGAGCAGGTATGAATTTATTCAGCGCTGAGGTGCATGGGGATATCTCCTCCAAAAAGCATGCACACCTTTTTGATTGGGTTTTTCCTTTTTATCCTTTACAGACCAGGTTTACACGATACGCCTAATACATAATTTCCTAACCCCGCCTGTCTTCACTTCATATTACAATTAGCCCCGTGCCCCTTTCAGTCCTTTGGTCGCTTTTTTTTTTTTTTTCTTTTTTTTGGGACTTTAAATCCGTTTCTTCCGGCTTAGGGTTCGAGGAATCTCCTTTATCCTGTGGTGCCTTTGTCTTTGCATCTTGTTTGTGTATTCCAGCTCCTTATCTCATCTTGCAGTCTGACTCTTTTTCCTGTTCTTGTGGATTAGGGTGTCAGGGTCTGGTTTTTGTCAGACACCCCTTTTAGTTAAGCATTTTTTTTTTTAATTCTTAATTTCTTCGTTTCACTGAGGGTTATCTAAGAGCACAGGAACTGCATCCAGATACCTGGTGCACATTGACCACCAATTGGTGGAAGTGAAAGCCTACAGTGGCCTGAGGTGGGCAGTTTTAATTATGATAGGCTGTATTTTTCTGCAGCTCAAATTAGAGGAACAGTTTTACAGGGCAAATGCATTATTGGTATACTTGAAATAGTTATATCTGGTGTGATAGATTGACATTTAAGAAACAAAGAGAAACACCTAAGGAAGTTTAGGCTGCTGGAGACTGATGGTAGTTTTTCTCCTGGCCAATAACTGGACAGTTCTGAGAATTGACAGTAGTTTTGACCATTGAAAAGTGAGATCAATCTGTGAACACCACCTTAAGACCTAAGCTCGAGAATTTCTTTGTCTCTCTGGTTTCCGGCTTTGAAAGGTAGCAGAACTTCAACTGGCTCTCGTCCCCTGCCCAGGCCATGCGGCCCGGGCGGTGGGCTGGGCTGGGCCTGCCACGGTCCCTGAGCAGGAGATGGGGCCTGCGGAGCTTCTCCCGCGCCCAGGCTGGGGCTGGGCTCTGTTGCAGCTTCCCGGGAAGCCTCCTGGGTGGCTGAAGCTTTTCCCAGGGGGGTCTCTGGCTCTAGGCGCCGCTGAGCTGAAACCTGGCACCATGAACACCTGCAGCTTAAGCAAGATTTTAACCCTTTTACCACCCAGGCGAGACTTGCAGATTTAATCCTTTTTCCAGAAAGAAGGCAAGAAAGAGTGATCAACAGGTAAAGAGACAACATAAACTATCAAAGACAGTGAAGAAAGGAATTAAGCTTCAGATGGGGAGAGAAATAAGAAGATGCTTTAATAAGCTGAAATATTCTTTTGCTAAAACTATGGAGATGGACAATAATGTTCTGAAAAAAATCCTTTAATTCATGATAGAGTATTTTGGGGGGGATGGTGTATTTCAAAGTGTGGATCTAAGCAAATGGTGAAGTGGTTGTGATCTTCTAAGATGCTGGAACAGAAAAAGAGAAGTGATAGTTGTTGAAGATGTGCGGCCCTTAAGAGGCAAAGAGAAAACAACTGTTTTCAGAGATGATCACAGAGACAGATGAAGAGAACTTCTGCCTTTGAATAACTCATCCTTAAAATGACACCCTTTAACTTATGACCCATAGCACACCTCAGAGTGATGTGAAATGGGAGGACAGAACTGATGACAGAGTTTTCTGGATGGCTGGCATCAGAGAAATAGAAAGCCATGAGAAAATGGTTTTCTTGTGATAAACTCCATAGATTGGCAGAAGAGGACTTCTTTTTCTCTACAAAGACTGATGAAAAGACTATAGCAAAGTTGAGACTGTTTTAACCACCAGGTTTTTTTGTCTCTATGTTGTCATGTGAACAAGAGAATAATTAAGTAATGGGGAAAAAGGGTTTCTGGAGGTTTTATTCTTGTTTCTTATTCTTTTAGTTTTTGTTAATAAATTTTCTTTATTCTTTTAAGTTTTAATCCTGCTTTGCTCTTGTTCTAATCCATATCTCACAGCAAGAAATGAATAATTTTTCTAGTGATTTTTTAGCTAATGCTTTAAAACCACGACATCTGGCAATGGAAACTTCCCCCTCCAAAAGGGAACCAATCTCAAGGTTCCTGTCCAAACGGGGACTTTGTTCAAACCTCTTTCCTGAAATCCCCTTCTAAACCCATTAATACTCCTCTTTCCCCTATAATGTTGCAGAAGAGAGTCCAGGATGCAGGCAGGCATAGCGAGAAGATGGAAGCATCCATGTGGGTACTCAGGGGATCTGCAAATGTGTGTGTGCACGTGTGCTTTCACTAGTGAATTTATATCCCTTCCAGCTCTCTGTGTTTATGTTTTATTTGAATCCTAGTTTGTGTGTGGTGTTGACAACACCACTGTCGAGATGAATAATAAGGCACGGGACCACCTTGCTTTGAGATGATTTATTGCCCAAGTAGCCAGATAAGATATCAGTCTGAAGGCGTGAGATTTAGAGGAGCAACAAGTCAGCCACAGCTCAAGGTAGTCACGGGTTTCTTCTTCACACAGCAATATATAACATTTTGGTCCAATAGACAGTTATCACGAAACTTGTTTTTACTTAATAACCTATCACCTTTGCTTAATTTTTCCGCACTGCCTCTGTCTTTCAGCCAGTAAACTGACAGGTCACATACTCATACACACACTACTATCGTAACTTCTGAATCCTTAGCCTACTCTGTAAGTCACATTATTACAGCTCAAACCTCACACCATTTTACCTAATATAATTTCTTACTTAAGACATATTCTTGCTTATAACTATAGGAACATAAGTTTATAACTTTTCTACCCAATATCTATGTACCTTCATCATTACATTAACCCAAGCTCTTTCCAGGACTGCAGATTGAACCCTTCATCATCTGTTGGAATTTTCCATTTTTCCATTTCCCACATCTCCCCTCTCCCTTTGCACTAAAAAATCTCCATTAATGGATCTTCTAGAGAGATAATGGATAAGCATATGGTATCTAAACCTGAAGCATTAGATAAAGTCACACAAACATTGCTTCTAGGCTGACTAAATGACAAAGCTACACTACTAAAGGCAAACAAATCAAAGTAAAAAACAAACTTAATATTTGATTGAACTCCATATTTCTCTAAGGTTATCTTTTGGCAAAAGGTTCTTTTGTCAATTTTTTTTAATTTTTAGGCAAATTTTCCAGCATATTCTATTTTTTATTTTTTTCCCAATTTTGTTCATGGATTAACCAAGGATAAGATACAAAGTTATTCTGTGTACATTCAATTTTTTAAAAATTTGCACATCTTCTGATTCTTTTGCAAATTCCTTCTTATAGTCTTCCTCAAGAATAGGAAGGCAAGGGCTAATACCATGCTTTTTCCAAAAGAGCTTTACAATATTCCTGGTTTTTTACACCCTTTACATTAATATAAAACCCAAGGTTCACAGCTGTTGGATTGCATGAAATAGAAATTCCCCATAGTCCCTCAGGGAGAAAAAGAAATCTAAAGACTGAATTAAAATCTTTAGAGTTAAAATCTTTAGAGAAACTTGAACATGTTAAACAATAAGTATAAAGTAAAAGTAAAAGTTTTAAGTAAGTTTTAATATACCTTAAACACCTTAAGTGCCTGTGTTAACTGGTGAAAAGCCTTATTACCCTGTTTAAAGTTCAGTGATAATACCCTTCACAAATTCAACTTAGCTCTAGACATAATGAAAATATAATTTACATTTTCAGATAAAACAGATAGAATAACTCACATAAGCAGATAATACCCTATACGTAAGATTTAGGTAAAGACAACATTGCTTTCTCATGTTAGAACTAAGTTCAGATTAGTGTAAAAAATATTGTTTTAGAAGCGTGTATCGAGAGACCACCAGCTATTCACGAGTCTTCACAGAAGTAAGATTTCTATCTTTAGCACACCTTTTATAGGGTCTGACAGCGTCCGCGGGCTAAGGAAGTTACTATTGGCTAATACACACAGGTTTACATTTTTTCTCCTTTACATAAGGATATTATTTTGCCTTATTCTCTCTCCTGCAGGAAAGTTCCAAGGACTTTAGTCTTTAATATCATGACTTATTCCAGAGGCTGGTTTGTGCAGACAGGCCCTTACTAATATATCATGTCCACCTTCTATTAATATATTATCTACAAGCGTGTTTTTAGCTGATTGGATGATTTATGAATTTAATCCCCTGTACTGAGGATCAGAATACCACCACCTTCATCCTCCATCTTCACTTTCATCCACCAATTGATCCATCAATCCATCAGACTGAGGAAGAACAGCAGCTCCATCATCACCAACTGCTTCTACGGCCCGGGACAACAGAACTCCATGCCGAGAAGCTGCTGCCCCGAACATCGGGGCCTTGTGCCCATGAGCTGCTGCTCAGAGCTCGAGACTTTGCGCCAAAACTTTTAGTAAGGACTTTAATTTTCCAAAACTTTTGCCTTTGAGACTGATGCTTTTTTACAATAAAAATCTTTCTAGCAAACATCAACTACTCATGTCTCTTTGAGACCTGGAAATATTTCTGGAATAGCCATTGAAACTCAACACACAACTTTGCAAATGGAACAAAAAAAATGTTCAATGTCCTCCAGGGAAATGAAAAAATTACTATTGTTTTAAGGTCCAAATAGTTGAGACTCCATATGCACTGTTTAAGCAGGCGAAAGTCAATCAGCTGAAAACATCGATCCTTAACATCACTGAATGTTCTTTCAAATCCTGAAACAGGGAATAACTGAAGAAAATTAGTAGAGACATGACATTATGATGATAACATAAAACTTCTGTTGGCAAACTGTGTGTGTAGTTTTCAGACATAACTGTATCTTGGCAGTTCCACTTCTGATCTTGTTTGGAATACTAAGGCTGTATGGTGACTTCTCTGTTTACTAGGTCTCGTTTTTGGAGGCAGTCAGTGACTGGTCAGATGAATAGGTGACTCTTGAACCTGTCAATAAAATATAGGCATCTCTCCCTTTTATGTTAATGAATCATTTAGACTTAGCTGTGGTACACTTAATTGTGAATTCAGATTTTATGATCTTTTCTAAATTTTTGGTGTAAATATTTCATTATTCAAAATGAATTGTGGTCTAAATTTCTAATGTACATAATACATTAATTGAATGTTCTCAGGGCATTGATTCCTTTTGCTTTTTTTTTAAAAAAATGAGATGTACCTCTTTTATCATACACATAAAATTATCAAAATAAAACTGTACACATAATGAACAAAAAACCCACAGAAGTCAGAAATCACTCAGATAATAACCATTATTATTAACATACGTGATATAGAATTACTATTAACCACTAAAACACTGTACCAGCATCTCAGAGTCTGCAAACAGCTGATAAACCTCAAATCAGTGAAGTATTGGATAAACACCTCTGGAAATGATTCACCAAGCCCACTTGAAAATTGATCCAGCTGTCATATTGATAGGGTCACATTGCCAAGCCAGAAGTGACTCGAATATTGATTTGGTACAGAAAACATCTGGATTTTCTGGCAAACATTCCATCCAGGTAAAGTCAAGGCTTGGCCAGGGCCTAGGCCTTAAACTGGAAAGATGTCTCTTAACTCATTTTCAAAACAAGGTTCTTAATAATAGCAGCTATGAGATGCTTACAGCACAGCAAACTGTTGAAGTGCATTTGTGGAATGGAAATTATTAGAAGTCTTAGGCAACAGACCAATCAAACCATCTAGCAGTTGGTTTAATCTGAAGTTTCTCTCAGGTTAACAGGCTTTCAGCAACAATACATTTTCCTGGAATTCTAGAAGCACTGAAAAACAATAAAGCTACACTGAATTAGGCAAGAGCAAGCCTTCTTAAACAAGGGAAGGAGTTAAAGAGCAAGAAAAACCCTGTACATGAACAGCTGTATAGCTTGTTTACAGAGATGCATCTACAGTTAGAAAACAAAAAGATCTCAAAATGGCACGTGTCTTAAAGGTAATTACACAAAAATTGGAAAACATATGAAAAGCCAGCTATAAATACAGTAATAATACCTTATGAATAATGCTCATCATAAATAAATCAGTAAATTCACATTATACAATGAATATATCAGCAGTAAGTGTCTGAGGAAGTTAACATTTTCAAAACATTCATGTCTCAATAGCAAGAAGTGAAACCAGGTAAAACTTTTTAAACTTCTTAATATTAATAGCAGTCACTATTCTTCCTTTTTACCTGTGACGGGATTGTGATAAGTAGAGACCCTTTTGTTCGCCTAAACATAAAGATATGATGCCTTGCAGAGCTATGCTTTGTGAAATCAGGATGAGGTTGAAGGCTGCTACTGACGCTTGCATAATTACTAACGGCCTTGTGAGCTTTCTTGAATTCCAGAAAGCTACCAAGATAAGCCTTTAAAGAAAACAGTGAAGAAAGGTCAAAAGGATAGGACTGAGGAAGACTTTTAATCTTCATCCCGCGACTACCAGAAGGCAGAAAAGACCCCCTAACAACTGGAGACGCATGCGCAGAGACACCCGAGAAAGGACACGTAGCCCGGAAGTCGAACCACTTAAAAGGAGGAACACGGAAATCGGAAGCGCAGCAGCGGCAGAGCGAGACTGCTCCACTGTCGCTCAGCGCTGATTTTTGCTTATTGCTTGCTTGCTGTAATTAATAAAATTCTCTTTGATTGAATTATATCACTCTCTTGAGTGCATTCATAACATTACCTATAGAAAACAAAACCAGTAGAGATTGTAACAAATAATAAAACCTTTGATGAAATCAAGGGTGTAACAGACTGTATCTTCTTCCATCCACAAGCAGGTGTTTATCAGTGTTCCATTGTCTCGGTTTTAGAAGACAGGTGTCTGCTAGGGAGAGCAGGAGCTTCTCTTGGAATGAAAGAATGTAGACCCCCTCCCTCTGAATTATTATAATTCTGAAATCAAGGGGCTTTCAGGCAGAGATCTGGGGATAGGAATAACAGTTCTTTACTATTATAACCAGGCAAACAAACAACAATAACTACAGCATTAGCAAGAAAACAGAAACAGGGACCCCGTGACAGCTTTCTCAGCTGAGACAGGATGGAGGAGAGGCTTTGTTTCACAAACCCCCTCAGGCAGTCAGTCTCGGTGCTCCTGCAGGGCTCTGAGGAACAGTCGGCTGGAACAGCAGGGATGAGCTGAGATCCTGGGCCGGTGGCCGAGGTGTATCAGCAGCTCCGCGGCGGTGCCTGGCACTGCCACACGTCCCGGCAGGACAGGGGGTGCGAGGCCACCAACAAAGAGGGGAGAAGGAGAAGAAGCAGCAGCTCCGTCTGGGTGATGGCGAAATTCCCTTCTCTCCACCGCAACAGCTCTGCACCCAACGTGTCCTTCTCCGAAGCTGAAGAAAGCCCGCCAAACTGTCCCCACCCTCCTTTTTTTCCTGCCCCCTTCCCTCAGCCTGGGCGGGGCCAAACTCTTTGTCTTTTGTCAAGCACCCGCTAAGTACCCACAGTTAGGTTGTCCCCCCGCAACTAATGGGTAAAAATTCCACGGGCAAGCCAGAACTAAAAAAAGAGACACCTAACCCCCAACATCCATCACAGCTGTTTCAGTTGTAGTCATCCTCATCTCTCCAGGAAAATAACTATACTTTGCAATCTAGATAAGTGTCTTCAACAAAACGTGAGACAATTTAAATTAAACAATATTCAAACCGGGTAGAAATTAATTTTGACACAAGGAAATAACAAAACTTAACCTCAAAAGAATACCAAAGTGTTAAAACCTAACTTAAGAAGACTCAGACTTAAACATAGTAAAATTTAACTTTGCTTAATTCTATCAACACTAAATTTGTATCAAATGAAAACATAACTCATTCTTACTCTATTATTACAAAAAAGGCAACTGAAAGTTTGGTATATAACTTTTGAACATAATATAACAGCAACATGGATTTAATATAGAGATAATAAAAATGTGCCAAATGCATTATGATTTTATGTAATTTGGCCTTGAGAATAACTCATAATAACTGCAGATATTATTGAAAATACTAATTCGTAGTAGGAATTTTCCTAGTGCAGGCCTATCAGGACTTTTAAAGTGCAGTTTTATTAGAGAAAAACCACAACAACACAGGGTTTGACAAATTGCCATTCAGCTTTTGTAGCACTTGGCAGAAACATCAAGTCCAACTTTTAATTAAAATCCAATGTCCAAATAGGTATATATGCTGTTACATGTGTTTTTATAGCAAAAAGATTCACAATGAAATTACCTTATTAAAACTGTGGAAAAACCAAGCAAACAGGTAATATATGGTTAACTTAACTTTGTCTTCTTGTGCAGTGAAGTTTTACTAGCTAATTATTTTTTAAACCATGAATAACTTCTATAGATAACATTAATTGGAAGGTCGTTTTATTAGTAGCTGTAAATCACTCAATATTTTGACATTAGGTTTTAAAACTAATTATTGCAAAGTAACTTTTTAATTTTGTTAATTTTACTCTAAGCATTTCTAAAGACAGGTTTTTTTAATTTTCTAAGGAATCACAGTAATTTCTCCAGTAAAACTGTATAACTGCAAGAACTCATAATTACTTAAAAAAACCACAAAATTAACTCTAAAAAGGTATATAAAGACATTCTAAGAAAACAATGAATCATGACTTTTTAACAAACTGTGTACTATCCCAGCGCTTCTTCTCGGAGAGGGAGCAGGGGGGCTGAACGGCTCTGCTCCGCTGCTGCTACTGTTATCTCTAGAAGGTTCTTCACCATCCCCCACATACTCTCGCAGAGGGGAAAAACGGAGAGAAAAAAACCCACAAAGTTAACTTTAACAAACGCAGTTCTTTCTCTCAATATAGTCTTATCTCTCATTGTTCGCAGACAGAGGGAAAAGGAATGATTTTACAAAAACAGGTGATGTTAAGTGGAGAGCCTCTATAAGCCAGGTGGTAGCCACAGCGGCAGCCATTGCAGCTTCTTATCAACCTTTAATTACAGTAATGAATTTCGAACTAGATGCCATGTAGTTAGTGATTTTTTTGCTATTTTGTCTCCTTTTGAAGCTGCCTGAGCTGCCATGGCTCTGCCCAACTGTCTCTGTAATTGCTGATATTTGTCCAGTATGGCCTTGGAGCTTCTTCTGCAGCAGCTCCACCATGGGGGTGCTTCTGCTTTCTGCGCACACTTCAATGCTCCCTTTCCATGCCCCCCTGGGTCGGGTGGAAACTGAACTAAATCTGGCTCCTCTTAAAAGGTAGAGTTAATATCTTGCCCCTGTATGTCCACAGTTGATTTAAAAACATTGGACATCTCATTTTCTTCTTTGATTCTCCCCCCTCTCTCCAAAGGCAGCATAGCCAGGAATGCTGGTCCAGCAGTGGGAGGTAAAGATGGCTGCTGCTGTGGTGCAGGTAGAATTATGGGATTCATAGCCTGTGTAGATTGTTTGTTAACGATCTTAATTAACAAAAAGCACAGAAAAAACAGTGAAGGTAGCTGATCTCCCATAGCATTTCAGAGAAACTTTTTAAAGGCAGACTTAAGGTCCATATCAAACAAATTCCACTGCATCCAAATGAGAAAGCTTCTTAATTCTTGCTTAGGAGGATAATTACTTTTTATCAATATTTTTTTCTTTTTTTTTTCTTTAATTTATAATAAATAGCCCTCTATTGCTTTAAAATTTCATTTCCCATCCAAATACCCCAGTCCTCACCTGACTTGTCAAGGCTAGGGATGAAAACGAGCACCTCTGCTGTCCTTGTCAATCAAGTGACTGCATAGGTTTCTCTTCAACCACTTCTTGGTTACTCATTGGAGCCTTCCTTTCAGACCAAAGCTTAATTCCCAGGATCACATTCACTTGGGCTTTCTCGACGCTACTTCTAGCGAACGACCTCACAGAGGCGTCATATTGTTGAGATGAAGAACGAGGTATGGGACCACCATGCTTTGAGATGATTTATTGCTCAAGAAGCCAGATAAGATATCAATCTCAAGGTGTGAGATTTAGTGGAGCAACACGTCAACTATAGCTCAAGGTAGACACAAGTTTCTTTGCATGGTAATATATAACATATTAGCTCAATAGGCAGTTGACACGAAACTTGTTTTCGCTTATTAACCTATCACCTTTGCTTAATTTTGCTGCACTGCGTCTCTCTCTTAGCCACTAAGCTGACATGTCACATACTCATACACACCTCTGTTATAGTTTCTAGATCTCTAACCTACTCTATAACTCACACTATTGAAGCTCAAACCTCAAATTATTTTACCTAATATAATTTCTTACCTACTCTAGGCATATTCTTGCTTATAACTATAGAGACATAAGATTATAATTTCTCTACCCAATGTCTGTGTACCTTCATCACTACATCAATCCAAGCTCTTTCTAAGGATGCAGATTGAAGCCTTCAGCATCTGTAGAAGTTCCTATTTTTCCATTTCCAACAGATGATTATGATGATGATGATGTGGGAAAAAGACCCTCAATGCCTCATGACATAAAATCGAGAGTCAAAACACCTGGCACGAGATCAGAGGCTAATATTGAGACCTTTTCCCTGAAAGACCTTCATGGCCTAAGGAAGGACTACACTTGATAATCTGATAAATCTATCATCAGTTGGTTAGTCCATCTTTGG
The DNA here is from genome assembly GCA_038429875.1 of Poecile montanus. Taxonomy (NCBI): domain Eukaryota; kingdom Metazoa; phylum Chordata; class Aves; order Passeriformes; family Paridae; genus Poecile; species Poecile montanus. The sequence continues at coordinate 104,613,565 of CM076541.1, forward strand.
GATGCTGCAGGCAAGGCCACAATTCTGGATGGCACTGAAGCAAGGCATTTGGGATCCTTGCCACATGATTTGGTTATTGACCAGGGGATGATGAGGGGGACTAACCCTCACAGTCTCTGGGCATGGGTCCTGGGAAGTGTAGTAGAAAGATATCCCTGTGTAGACAATCTCTACATGCAGCAAACACAGTGGAAAACCATCGAACAAGAGATCCAACACCTGAGAGAAATGGCAGTGGCAGAGATTGTCTTTTCAGATGACATACCAACTAGAAATCCAGACTTGGTGCCATGTACATCTGTGATGTGGCGAAAACTGGTACAATTTGGGCCACAAGAATACGCTTCTGCTTTAGCAATAATGAGGGATGAGACCATGCTGGATATGGCAAAGAAGCTCCGAGCATATGCAGATGCTGTGCATGGCCCCACACATGCAAGAATTGCAGCTGTGGAAACACATCTACAGAAATTAGAAGATAAGATAGAGGAGAATCACAGGAAACTTAGAGAGGAGATTAAAGAGGACCTTCTCCAAATTTCAGCAGTACAGATCAGAGGTCCTAGTACTCAACACAGACATTCCCCAGATCGGGAGAGAAAGTACACCCCACGAGCTGAGCTGTGGTTCTTCCTGCGTGATTGTGGAGAAAACATGAGGAGATGAGATGGGAAATCTACTGCGGCTCTGGCACAACAGGTACATGAATTGAAGGAAGGCAAGAATCAGAAAGGAAGTTCCACCAAAAGGGAAGCAGCTCCAGTTGCCTGTAGCCGAACTGCCAGGTATGATGATGATGACATGTCCGATCCCCTTGAAGGAACATCCAAGATATATACCCAATTAAAGAAGGATAACCAGGCTTAGAGGGGCCCTGCCTCTAGCCAGGTAGAGGCTAGGGAAAATCGTGTCTTTTGGACTGTGTGGATTCATTTGCATTGCACTTCTGAACCACAAGAATATAAGGCCTTGGTTGATACTGGTGCGCAGTGCACATTAATCCCATCGAAACGTGGGGGGAGAATCAGTTTCTATCGCTGATGTGACAGGTGGATTGCAGAATTTTACCTTGGTGGAAGCAGATGTGAGCCTGACTAGAAGTGAGTGGAAGAAACACCCTATTGTGACAGGCCCAGAGGCCCCATGCATTTTGGGCATAGACTACCTCCAAAGTGGGTATTTCTAAGACCCAAAAGGACTCAGGTGGGCATTTGGGATAGCAGCTGTAGGGACAGAGGGTGTCCAGCAACTGAACACCTTGCCTGGACTGTCTGAGAATCCATCTACAGTAGGACTCCTGAAGGGGGAAGAGCAACATGTACCAATTGCCACTTCAACAGTGCATGGCTGACAGTATAGAACAACTCGAGATGCTGTGATCCCCATCCATAAGATTATCAGAGAGCTGGAGAGCCAAGGGGTGCTCAGTAAAACCCACTCACCCTTCAACAGCCCTGTTGGGAAGGTAGAATTAGAAAGGAATTATAAATATGACTCCTTAGCCAGAAAGGTTAAGGAAGGAATACAAATGAAAGCACGGTTTGAATAATTCAAAGAAACCGGTCTGGTATGCCAGAACACATTCTTTCCCCCAATAAAACTTAGCTGAGACCCCTCTCCCCAGCCTTATAAGGAAAGGTCTGATGTAGTGCATCTAAAAATCTTGGTACCTCCCAAGGGTAAAACTCACCTCTGGTTTGTGTAATGTTAGTTCCTACCTGAAAACCTTCTTTCCCTTCCCCCTTCCCATTGGCTGTGACCTCCCTGTATCCCCTAATCACCCCTGCCCCCTGGTATAAGAGATAAGACCCAGGGCATTTTGGTCTCTCTCTTGCCCCGGATGGACGACAGACAATAAACCCGGATTATTCCAGCAAGTTTGAGCCTCCTGTGTCTAGATACTTTGAGTCCATGTTGTATCCACTCCAGGACCCCCTCTGCCGCCTGTGCCCTGAGATGAGCGGGGGTCTCACCACAGGGGGTGGGACAGAAGGGTCCCACCGGGAGGAAGGATTGCATCAGAATGGCTCCCGGCCGGGGGCTAAACAAGCCCACGTTCAAAGGCTTATCGGAGCCAGGGTGAGCCGTTCTTTGGAGACTTTGGCTGCAGTTTAAAAAATACAGCAAAAAAAGTTTCTGAAAAGGAGTCGAAAATCCTCCAGCACCAGGGGACCGATTCCAGGGCAACGAGTATCTTTTCACTGCCAGAAAACAACAGAACAAGGTAAGATTGAACTCTGACACCGGGCTGGGAGGGCTGGAGAGTGAAACAGACCCCGGGGGACTGTGTTACGTGTAACTCCTTCCCAGTGGTAGCCGCCCCGAGTGTGTGGGGTTCCCCCAGCCGTGGGCAGAGATGGGGTGGGGGGAGAAGGAATTCTCCCTGCTGTCTGTACCAGTGTGAGTTTAATTGTAACCCTTGGGGTGCCAGTTTGTTTTCTGCAGTAGGGAAAATAGACAGATTGTGTGCAGAGCTGCTGTGACCTCCAAAATGGGATCCCAGCTCTCAACACAAGAAAGGAGTCATACACAAAAAATACAGAATTTTTTAAAAACCACAAATGTAAAAATTTCAAAAAATAAGATAAAACAGTTTGTATCATATTTGACTCAGCAAAGTGAACAAAACAAATTGTTGCAATTAGATTCAGCAACTGCCTGGGATGATATTGGAAATTTATTAACCTTAAAAATAGAAGGAGGAGACAAATGAGCTCTGAAATTCCTCCCGGTTTTCTTTTAATTCAAAAAGAATTGGTTAACAGAGAAATAAAAATGGAAGACAAACAAACACTGCAGTATCCATCTAACTTCCCTAACTTTTCCCCCAAAACCTCTGATCCCCCACTGGAAAAGATACCCAAGACAAACAATACAAGTTCTAGTCCCGTGTGTCTCTCTCACTCACCCAGTCCTGCCTCACAAGCCATCAAGGCTCCCTCCCTATACCCTGTCAGTGTTACAGAAAATGTACCTTCATATCCCCACATGGCTGAGAGCTAAAATGGCACTGGCCACGTGTTACCTGGCCAAATGGTGAATCCCCCTGTGTATCCCTTTTCTCCTACCCATAATCCCTTCCACCCACCTGTTTCCACCCCTAGGCCTTATCAAAACCCCTTTGTTCACCCTGACATTCCACCCTGCTCCACCCCCCAGCCTTGCTTGACCCCACCCTATGACCCTGCCCCCCGAGTCTGTAACCCTATTCTCTATCCCTCTGCCCCCTGTCCAGCAGGGAGGAGGGGCGGGGAGGGAGAGAGTTACACCTCTTGCTCCTGCAGAGGGGCAGGGGGAGGCGTGTCCTGGCCCTGCCCCCCGGTGGGGGGGGTGCGAGCCTACAGGGCCTGGCATGGGGGGGCGCGGATCCTCTCCCGGCTCCTGTGGGGGTGGGGCTAGGCCTCTCCACAGGCCCGATGAGGGAATGGGACCCCCGGGACACGGCGTGGGGGGGTGCAGATCCCATAGACCTGGCATGGGGGGGTGCGGACCCCCGGGACCCAGCTTGGGGGGGGCGGAACCCCGGGACCTGGCATGGGAGGATGCAGACTGCAATAGACCAGCGTGGGGGGATGGGGTGGACCCCCAGGACCTGGCATGGGCGGGGGCGGACCCCCAGGGCCCGGCACGTGAGGGGGTGCAGACCCCTGGGACCCGGCGTGGGGGAGGGCGGCCCCCCGCCCGGCTCCTGCGGGGGAGGAGCTGTGTCTCTCCACAGGTGTGGGGGAGGAACGGGCAGCCCAGAGCCTGGCATGAAGGGGGGCGGGTAAAGAAGCCCAGGGAATGCCAGCCCTGGAGAAGATGAAGTTATGCTAACAGTGGCTCCTGTAGTATACAATAACAGCAGAGGAGTAATGCAATTACAACATCAGCCTTTCAATTACCAAGTAATCAAAGATATTTGTAAAATTAAAAATTATTTTGGTCGTGATAGCAAAGTCTTGAGGGGAATAATAAGAACTACATTGAAATCACAGGATTTAATTCCTGCAGATATTAAAGATTTATTTCCTTGTCTACTAACTCCCTCTGAATATGATCTTTGGGAAAGCTTATGGAAAAAATCATTAACAAAACTCCTAGCTGAACTCAAAGAAAGTAATCAAAATGCATATGATATAGAGAACAATGAAATCACTTTAGAACATTTATGTGGGGAGGGAAATTGGATTAATCCTGCTGATCAAATGAGAGTATTAACAAAGTTTGTTGCAGATAAAGTTTGTGATGTGGCTGAAAACATTTTTAATCAATTACCAACACTTGATATTCAAGTCAGTTATATTAATATTAACCAGCTCCCATCTGGGAATTTCTTACAGTTTGTAGATCGTCTGAGGCTACAGATACAGAGACAAGTTAAGGAACCAGTGGCCCAGAAGGAACTGCTTAAAGAAATGGCCCAAAGGAATGCCAACGGGGCTTGTCGTAGAGTAATTCTGAGTCTTCCTATCAATCCTCCACCCACCATAGCAGATATGATTGAAGCGTGTGCCCAGAAAGCAGACTTGTACAGTGTACACGACAAGAAACCAGGCAACCTAAGGACAGTGGCAGCAGTGACACCAGGAATGAACAAGCCACAGATGTCACCAGAACAGCTGCAGCACATCATCTGTTTCCAGTGCAAGAGGCCAGGACATTTTGCAAGGAACTGTCCTCAAACCCAGCAACAAGGGAAACACCAGAAAGAAGCTATAGAAAATCAACCAAAAAGCTAAAGTCTCAGCGCTTTTCTGTCAAGCGCAGAGACATAAAAATGACAGACCCGAAGCAAAAAAAAGACTCTGTTTTAATGGGAAATATTGAGAGACCGCCAGCTCTTCACCAGTCTTCACAGAAGTAATTGTGAATGCCAATTTATTTCTATCTTTAGCACACTTTTATAGGGTTCTACAGGGTCTGCAGGCAGAGCAAGATACTATTGGCTAACACACACAGTTTACATTTTTTCTCTTACACACAGGGATATTGTTTTGCTTTACTCTCTCTTCTGCATGAAGGTTTCAAGGACTTTAGCCCTTAATATCACGACTTATTTCAAAGGCTGGTTTGTGCATACAGGCCTTTACTAATATATAAAATATAGCAACAATTCCCCCTTTCTCTTTTTGCACAAACCAGGCTTTGGATAAGATAACATACAACTTAGACTGTCATCTCAATTAACACTATAAGTAAAGTCCGTCCCCCTTCTAGCACAAGAGACCTCAACCATCCAGTGATGCCTCAGCTGGCGAACCAACTTCCGATGGGATCACTATCTTCTTTCAGGGCATGTAACTCATCCTGTAGCTGTTGTAGTTGCTCATGGATGGAAGCTGAATGATCAGTAAGATCCAAGCAGCACATGCCTTTAAACTCTCCACAACCATGTCCTTGTGCTAAGAGCAAAAGGTCAATTGCAACTTGATTTCATAGTACTGCATGATATACACTACTCACATCGGCTGAAAGCTCACTTAACATTGTGGATGTTAAGTTCAATTCTTCCTTAGTCTAACAAGCGAGCCTTTTTAGAGTTGCTAGGCCTTAATTCATTCAGGCTTCGCTTTGACTGTTTGATGTTCTTCATTTTGCTAGCTATGTTCAACAATTGATGTAAGCTTGGGTGGAACAAAGTGAGTTTCCCAAGATAACAGGGTCTTCTATGTGGATTAGCAGGAATCTAATTCCATGCTCTATCTCCACAGATTAGGAATATGGAACTAGGTGATCGTTTTGGTAATTGTCTTGTGAGATTGCACCACGAATAAAGGCTTTACTTACAGTGGTAGTAACGAGATCAGCTATAGGGTTGACTGCAGCTCAGTGCCGCATTACTTTGTTAGAATGACTTTTTGCTGGGGGTTCAAACATTATCCATCCACCTGAGGTATTGGTGGAACTTAACAAATCTAATTCTTCTGAGGGTTCTATGGTAACATTAAGAACTTTGGTAATTTTTGCTTGCCAACAGGCCTCAAGATGTCTTAATGTGAAGCCAACAGTGCGACTACACTCTTGCAACATTGCCAATCGATTCAGTTGAGTCTCATTACTAATTAAACCTTTAAATGCTGGAGGATCCCATTCAGGGACTCCTATGAGACAGGTGCGAAAGGATCTCCAGGGGTGTCTAGGCTCAAATACATTGACCTTTGGCCAGTTCAATGTGCCAGAGTGACCCGTATGTTCTGTCACTTTTAGATGTTAGTTAGCAGACAGTTGGTCATGACTATACACAACACAATTACCATAAGCATTTTACCATGTAAATGACACCATATTTGCAGACTCACAGCTAGAACTTCAATCGTTAAATGAACTTTCAAAGATGCTTACACTACCTCTTGAAGGGGGAATGCTTATACTTTATACTAACATAACAATTACTATGCAAGCTAAACACTTAAACTATTATCTAACTACTTTTAACACAGGTGCTCTGGTACATGTGTAGTCCAAGCGTGAAAGCAATTTGCTAAAAGGGTAAACACATAACTACAATTTGCTTTATATACAGTTAAATGGAGTCTCTTCTTAGATCTTCTACAGGATTTCTCTAGCACGATTCAGTCCTGGAACATTCACTGCTCTCGTGATGTCAGCTGGCAGTTGATCGGTGACTGAGGGCTTTGATGTTCAAGTTGTTCTTCAGATCCTTCAAAATCTTAAAACAAAGGATACCTGAAAATTGGTAGAGACACAACATCATAATAACAACATAAAAATTCTGTTGGCAACTGTCTGTATAGTGTTCAGACACAACAGTGTCCTGACAGGTCCACTTCTGATCCATGTCTGGAGTACCAAGGCTGTGTGATGACTTCTCTGTTCACTGGATCTCATGTGTTCAGAGGCACAGTCTGGTCAGATGGACAGGTGACCTTTTTGAACCTGCCAACAAAACACAGACACTTCTCTCCTTGAAGTTAATGAATTACACTAATTAAATGCTTGTGGGGCATCCATTTCCCCCGTTTTTCTTAAAAAAAAAATAAAAATGAGATGTACTTCTATTATAAACATCAACAACATCAACACAAAACCATATACACAATTAATAAGAACTTATACTAGTTAAAAATCAATTAAATCTTAAACATTATTAATAACATATATAATATAAAACTGCTATTAATTACTAAAACACTGCATTAGCATCTCATAGTTAGCAAACAAACAGAAACAAAAATCAGTGAAGGATTGGTTAATCACCTCCGGAAATGATTCTCCAAGCCCACTTCAAAATTGATCCAGCTGTCATATTAATAGGGTCAAATTGTTGAGTCAAAAAGTGACTCAAATACTCTTTTGGTACAGAAAATATCTGGATTTGTTGGCAAACATTCTGTCCAGGTAAAGTCAAGGCTTGGCCAGGGCCTGGCTTTAAACGGGAAAGATGCCTCTTAACATATTTCTAGAACAAGGTTCTCAATAGTAGCAGCTATGAGATGCTTACAGCACAACAAACTGTTAAAATGCATTTGTACAAAGCAAATGATCAGGAGCCTTAGGTACCAGACCAATTAAACCATGCAGCAGTTGGTTTAATCTGAAGCCTCTCTCATGGCAGCTGATCTTCAGCAATGGCACATCTTCTTAAAATTCTGGAAACACTGAAAAATAAGAAAACTATAACAAACAAAACTGCAAAAATTGCAACAACCAATAGAACTCCTGATGAAGTCAAGGGTGTCACAGACTGCATTCACTTCTATCCACAAGCAGGTGTTCACTAGCGTTCCATCACAGCTGTCTCAGCTGTGGCCGTCCTCCTCTCTCTAGGAAAACAACTATACTTTGCAGTTTAAACAAGTGTCTCCAATAAAACATAAACCAATTTAAATTAAACAATATCTAAACCCAACAATAATTATATATGACAAAAGGAAATAACAAACTTAACCTTAAAAGAATATCTAAGTTAGAAAACTTAACTTAAAAACATTCAAGCCTAAACATTATAAAACTTGACTATCCTTAATTCTATTAACACTTGATATATATTAAATGAAAACTTAATCTTATTCTGTTACTACAAAAAAGCAACTAAAAGTTTGATATATACCTTTTAAACACAATATAACAATAACATGGATTCACTATAAAGATTATAAAGATGTAGCAAACACATCACAATTCTATGTCATCTAGCTTTGAGAATAACCCACAATAACTGCAAATGTTACTAAAAATACTTATTCATAATAGAAATTTGCCTAGTATATGCTTAAATTGGTTAGGATTTTAAAGTGCAGTTTTTCTAGAGAAAAACTACCACAACACAGGATTTGGCAAGTTGCCATTCAGCTTTTATAGCATTTTTCAAAAACATTAAGTCCAATTTTTTAAACTAAAACCCAAAATCTAAATTAGTATATATGCAGTTATATGTGTTTTATATAACAAAAGGACTCACATTAAAATTACCTTATTAAAATTGTGGAGAAAACAAGCAAATGGATAATATATACTTTAACTTAACTTTGTCTTGTACAGTAAAGTTCTCTTAACTAATTATTTTTTAAACCACAAATCTCTTCTGTAGATAACATTAATTGGAAGAAGGTTTTCCTAAAAGTTGTAAATCACACCATATTTTAACCTTGGGTTCTAAAACTAATTATTGCAAGGTAACTTCTGTTAAGCACTTTTTTCCCCTTTTTTTTTTTTTTTTCTTTTTTTTCTTTTCTTTTTCAAACTTTCAAAGAACCACAATAATTCCTCTAGTAAAACTCTAAAAACTGCAATTGCATAAACTCATGATTACTTAAAACACAAAATTAACTCTACAATGGTATATAAAAACATTTTAAAAACCCAGTAAATAATGACTCTGCAACAAACCAGGCACCATCCTAGTGCCCCCCCTCAGAGAGGGAGCGGGGGGGTTGACCGCCCGCCCCGCCGCTGCTGCAGCTCTGCTCTTATCTTTCTTCACATTCTCCACGTACTCTCGCAGCGAGGAAAAACGGAGAGAAAGAAAAAAAAAAGCCTCACAAAGTTAACTTTAACAAATGCAGTTTTTTCTCTCAATCTCTCTTGTTGTTCGCTGATAGAGGAAAAAAGGGCATGATTTTGCAAAAGCAGGCGATTTTACACGAAAAGTCTCTCACGGCCAGGTGCTAACAACGGCGATCATTGCGGTTTATCGGCTTCTAATTACAAGGATGGATTTTGAACTAGATACCATACAGTTTGAGATTTTTTGACTAGTTTGTCTCTCTTTGAAGCTGACTGAGCCACCTGTTTCTGCTCAGTTGTTTCTGTAATTGTTCAGAGTGGCCTTGGAACTTTTCTTGCGCTGCTTCTACCCCCAGGGTGCCTTTGTTGTCTTCGCCTACCTCGCTCCCTCATATCCCCCTGGTTCGGGTGGAAACCAGTCCAAATCCGGCTTCTTTTCTTCCAGGGTGGTAAAGATGGAACTTAAATAAGGTTGTAGTGCTAAAAGTGACTCCAAAAATGAAGCAAATAGTTCTGGATGTATCACATCCTGCCATAACTGAACAGATTCTGTTCGTTGTTTCAGCGATCGCTGTGGAACTTTTTTTTTCTCATTATTTTCTTCTCCCTAACTCTCCCTCCTTCTCTCCAAGGGCAGCATGATAGGAGTACTTGCCCAGCAGTGGGAGGTAAAGGCATCTGCCGCTGTGACGCAGGTAGAATTATGGGGCTCACAGCCTCAGCATATCTCGTTTTTCTGTTTTTTAAGGTATTAATTACAATCTGCCAAGTTCAACCGAGAAACACAGTGTCCTTGCTCTTTTCCGTGATTGCCGTTTCCCATATCAGACCTGATATATCAGTCCGTTCTTGCACCGCAAAAAGCAGTGTGAGCACTGCAAATGCTCATGACAATTAGCCCATATAATGAGCATATTCAGGTCCTTTTCCCTGGCTGCTCCGCCTCGTTTAACGAGGATGCAGAGAAGCAGTTTATCTGCCGCCCCAAATTCCACATCCATTCTAGCGGCTCGGCGGCAGGGGGGAAGGTTGCGACCCTTCTACCGCGCCCCTGCCTTCGGACTCCCCCAGCGACTCACCCCCGTTGATTCGCAAGCCGCCTATCTGGTACCGATCCAAGGCAGCATCTATCTGCACTCAGATCCGCTCCACCAACCTCGGTCCAAGGCTCCGTCCCACTGTGTGTGGATCCACTGAAGGCCCCCTGCCCGCAGGGTGTCCCTGTTCGGGCGCCAAATATTGAGAGACCGCCAGCTCTTCACCAGTCTTCACAGAAGTAATTGTGAATGCCAATTTATTTCTATCTTTAGCACACTTTTATAGGGTTCTACAGGGTCTGCAGGCAGAGCAAGATACTATTGGCTAACATACACAGTTTACATTTTTTCTCTTACACACAGGGATATTGTTTTGCTTTACTCTCTCTTCTGCATGAAGGTTTCAAGGACTTTAGCCCTTAATATCACGACTTATTTCAAAGGCTGGTTTGTGCATACAGGCCTTTACTAATATATAAAATATAGCAACAGGGAAAAGGGGAGGAAAGGGAGCGGGGTGGGAGACTGCAGAAATATAATTGCAAGGAACGTTTGCCTAGTAAGGTCTGGCAACCGCAAAAGCGATTCAGACTTATAACTGCTAAAGCTTTTTGTTTCAGATCTGATCGTTGCACTGTCATTGGAGTAGACTTGCAGGATAATTCACAAGACCTGGCTGGACTGCATAGTAGGTATTTTGTTATTGGACACACAGCTCACACACCAATAGAGATTGAGGTGGCTCCCATGACAATTAAGGGAGACCTAACACACCTCATTATCTTAGCTAGGTGCCCCGAACCACCTTTCTATATAGACAAAGGGCAGGTAATAGCCCAGGTGATCCCTGTTCCAGCAGAAGTCCCAGTAGATGACAAAGCACCGGGAGTCTACTGGGCAGAAGTAGTGGGTGAAGACAAACCCATTATGGGATGTAATTTAACACATAAATCAGAACATCTCCATGTAGAAGGGTTAATCGATACTGGGGCAGATGTGACTATCATACCTGAAAAGGTGTGGCCCTCACATTGGGAATGGCAACCTGTGGCAGGAAAAATACAGGGTGTTGGAGGAATGAAACTGGCAAAAGTTGCTAAAGCTATTGTCCAGATTGAAGGTCTGGAGGGTAGGTTAGCTAGTGTCCGACCTTTTGTTATTGACTACAAGTGCCCCCTGTGGGGAAGAGACACCATGTCCCAGTGGGGGGTGAAATTAACAATTCCTGAGACACCTCAGGATTTTTGATAGAGGCCACTGTAGAGCGTCCGGTCCAAAAGTTATCTTGGCTAGATAATAATCCAATTTGGGTGAACCAGTGGCCTCTCAGCAAACAGAAACTTGGGGCGCTAGAAAAATTAGTGGAAGAAGAATTGGCTAAAGGACACATAGTAGAAACAACCAGCCCTTGGAATTCCCCGGTGTTTGTAATAAAAAAGCCAGGGAAAGATAAATGGCATCTCCTTCAAGATTTAAGAGAAATAAACAAAAAAATACAAGACATGAGATCTCTCCAACCAGGAATGCCATCTCCCACCATGCTACCACAGGATTGGCTACTAGCAGTACTTGATATTAAAGATTGTTTTTTTCAAATTCCCCTGCACCCAGAGGATTCACCAAGGTTTGCCTTTTCCATTCCTACAATTAACAGGGAAGCTCCAATGAAATGGTACCACTGGACAGTTCTACCTCAGGGGATGAAAGCGAGCCCCTTCATCTGCCAGTGGTATGTGGGGTCATTGCTGTCCTCAGTGCGTGCTGAAAAGAGTGAGGCGATCATTTTGCATTACATGGACGATATTTTAATATGCTGTCCCAATAACAACATACTGAAAGACACCCTTGACCTAGTGGTTAAAGTTTTAACCTATGCTGGATTCCAATTGCAGGAAGACAAAGTTCAAAGGATGCCACCTTGGAAATACCTGGGCCTGGAAATTACTGCATCAACTGTTGTTCCACAAAAATTGGAAATTATTGGTAATCCTAAAACTCTAGCAGATCTCCATTCCCTATGCGGGTCACTAAACTGGGTCAGGCCATGGCTCGGTCTCACAAATGAAGACCTGAGTCCCCTACTCAATTTATTGAAAGGGGAGAGAGAGTTACTGTCTCCCAGGGAGCTGACTCCAGAAGCAAAAACTGTAATTGAAAAGGCACAAAAGGCCTTGACAGAAATACAGGCACACCGCTTCAAACCTGAGCTGCTTTTCAAATTTATTGTCTTGGGGAAATTGCCACATCTACATGGGTTAATATTCCAACGGGCCGAGGGGCAGAGAGATCCACTCTTAATAATAGAATGGATTTTCCTCTCCCATCAAAGACCCAAAACTATCACCAAGCCACAAGAGCTGATGGCTCAGCTGATCCAAAAGGCCAGGGTAAGGCTGCGGGAACTGGCAGGTTGTGACTTTGTGTGTATTCACCTTCCGGTCAGGCTCTCTGGAGAAGGCAGAAACTCCCCTGAGAGACTGACCAAAGAGATGTTTGAGCATCTGCTGCAGAGCAATGCTAACCTCCAGTTAGCTCTGGACAGCTATAGTGGGCAAATTTCAGTTCATGCACCATCACACAAATTGTTTCATGAGGAATTTATCTCATTCCTCGTGAGAAAAGGAGCCGAAGGCCACTCAAGGCGCTCACAGTGTTCACTGATGCATCTGGGGCATCCCACAAGTCGGTGATGACTTGGAGAAATCCACAGACCCAGCTTTGGGAAGCTGATGTTGAGTTTGTCGAGGGGTCACCCCAGATAGCTGAACTAGCTGCGGTCGTGAGAGCCTTTGAAAAATTTTCAGAACCAATTAATTTGGTTACTGACTCAGCCTACGTATCAGGAGTGGTGTCCAGAGCGGAACAGGCAGTTCTCAAGGACATTGAGAACGAACATCTCTTTAGATTGCTTTCAAAACTGATTTACTTGGTCTCGAATAGAGAACAACCTTTCTATGTAATGCATATAAGGGCGCACACCCCGTTGCCAGGTGAAATCACTGAGGGGAACCGGAAGGCTGATTCCCTTGCTGCCCCAGCCGAAAAGGTATGTCTCCCTGATGTGTTTCAGCAGGCAAAAATAAGTCACCAGCAATACCATCAAAATGTGCCAGGACTGATTTGTCAGTTCCAGCTGACACGGGATCAGGCTAAAGTCATTGTGGCTACCTGTCCCAATTGTCAGCTCCAGGCAGTGCCATCATTAGGCATCGGAGTTAATCCCCGAGGCCTTAAGAGCTGTGAGGTGTGGCAAACACACATTACACATATCCCCAGTTTTGGTCGCCTTAAGTATGTACATGTGAGCATTGATACATACTCAGGAGCAGTGTATGCCTCTGCTCATTCAGGAGAAAAATCTGTACATGCCAAACAACACTTGGTACAGGCCTTTTCTGTATTGGGAATCCCTAAAGAAATTAAAACAGATAATGGCCCAGCGTATAAATCCAAGGAGTTCCTAGAATTTGTCCAGCAGTGGGGAGTGGAACATAAAACTGGCATCCCCCACTCCCCCACAGGTCAAGCGGTGATTGAGCGTACACACCAGACACTCAAACAAGTCCTAGCCAGGCAAGGTAGCAAGGCAGTGTGGATGTTTCCACAACAGAAACTCTGTAAAGCTCTGTTTACCATCAATTTCTTAAACTGCTCATTTGAAAACATGAATCCTCCTGTGACTCGGCATTTAATCAGTGGTGATCAGTTTAAATTGCCATAGCCTCCACCAGTTTTAATCAGGGACCCTGAAACTTGGCAAACCAAGGGCCCCGATGAACTTGTCACCTGGGGGCGTGGCTACACGTGTGTATCCACCCCTTCAGGCCCCCGATGGATTCCTCAGAAATGGGTAAAACCTTTTGTTCCAAAGAATCCAGCCCCAGCAAGAAGAGAAGCAAGTGGCTGTTGCTTCCAAGAGAAGTCGCCGCCGGAGAGAGGAAGAAGAAACCTTTCTAGTCTCTGACCTGCATACTTTGGCTGTGAATATGTTTTAAAAAATATCTGTTTCCTTTTTTTTATAAATAACCTACCTCTTACTCAAATCCATGTTTCTCATTTTTGTATAACAGAAAAGGGTGAGGTGTTGTAGTGCATCTAAAAATCTTGGTACCTCCCAAGGGTAAAACTCACCTCTGGTTTGTGTAATGTTAGTTTCTACCTGAAAACCTTCTTTCCCTTCCCCCTTCCCATTGGCTGTGACCTCCCTGCATCCCCTGATTACCCCTGCCCCCTGGTATAAGAGATAAGACCCAAGGCATTTTCGGTCTCTCTTGCCCCGGATGGATGACAGACAGTAAACCCGGGACTATTCCAGGAAAAAAAAAAAAAAAAAAAAAAAAAAAAAAAAAAAAAAAAGGAGCAGATGTGGCAGTGTGCCTCAGGGACGACAAAGAGTTACATTGTCCCACCCCAAATTCCTTGTGAAGGGCGGCCCAGGTGTTCTGATTGGGTTTGAGTCCCTGGGGGGTTCTCCCTTGCTGTGCTTCTACTGGTCCCTGTCCCTGAACTCCACCCTCAAGGGTGGAGATGCTCGGGGGTTCTGTCCCTCAAAAACCCCTGCTGTGCCTCTGTTTGGGGCTCTCTGTTCTGGACCTGAGTTTGTTCCCATGCTGAATAAATGGTTTCATGAACGGGAGCCCATCTTGTTTGTGTTTCATGCTGGTCCCCAGAATCCTGCTGCTTCCCTGGACGAGATCCTGAGGTTGCTGACTGCAACAGTCTGAAGCACCCTGAGATAACTAAAAATATGCAAAAGCAGCGATTTCTATAGATCGCACACAAATGTTACTGTATTAGTATACTTATGAAGATTGGTTAGTAAAGGAATAGAATATTCAAAGGTATAGGTTATATAAGTAATTGTAAAGGAGAGCTCGCTCTCTGGCCTCGCTCTTGTTTCTCTTGCTACGCTCTTGCCTCTCTTGATTCACTTTTGCTACTCTTTCTGCTCTTCTTCTCTCTTCATCTGCCTCTTTTTCTGGCTCTCTCACTTCTGTTCTGTTACTCTCTTTCTTAGCTATCTTAAGTCTACAAATCATGTATTCATCTTCTACCCCCTTTTGTATTGTACCCTCTGAGCCTGCTTTGAGCTTCATCTGCTGGCTCCTAGCAAGGCTCTCTCTCTCTCCCATGCCCTGAAATAAACTACTAACATCTAACTCGACTATAGAGGTCTCTGCCATGTCCCAGACCGTCCGTGCCCCAAAGTATCTCTTACACAGCCCCATTTGTCCTGTGTGTAAATCTGAAGGAGAATGGAGATTGACTGTGGACTATCGTGCATTGAATGAAGTGACTCCATCACTGAGCGCTGCCGTGCCGGACATGCCGGAGATCCAGTACGAGCTGGAGTCCAAGGCAGCAAAGTGGTACGCCACTATTGACATTGCCAACACATTTTTCTCCATTCTCTCATCCATGAGGCAACAGAATGCAAGCCTCAGTTTGCCTTCACCTGGAGGGGAGTGCAGTACACCTGGAACCGACTGCCCCAGGGGTGGAAGCACAGCCCCACCATCTGCCATGGACTCATCCAAGCTGCCCTGGAAAAGGGTGAGGCTCCGGAACATCTACAGTATATCCATGACATCATTGTGTGGGGGAACACAGCAGTGGAAGTGTTTGAGAAAGGAGAGAAAATTATCCAGATACTCCTGGAAGCTGATTTTGCCATCAAGAAGAGCAAAGTAAAGGGACCAGCTCGTGAGATTCAGTTCCTGGGAGTAAAGTGGCAAGATGGATGCCATCAGATTCCTACTGATGTCATCAACAACATCACAACAATATCTCCACCAACAAATAAGAAAGAAACAAAAACTTTCTTAGGTGCCATAGGCTTTTGGAGAATGCATATTCCTGAGTACAGTCAGATCATGAGCCCTCTTTATCTAGTCACCCGGAAGAATAATAATTTCCCCTGGGGCCCTGAGCAGCAACAAGCCTTTGCCCAGATCAAGCAGGAGATCTCTCATACGGTAGCCCTTGGCCCAGTCAGAAAGGGACCAGATGTGAAGAATGTGCTCTACTCTGCCACCAGGAGCCATGGTCTGTCCTGGAGCCTGTGGCAGAAAGTGCCTGGGGAGACTCGAGGCCGACCATTAGGATTTTGGAGCAGAAGCTACAGAGGGTCTGAAGCCAACTACACCCCAACAGAAAAAGAACTTTTAGCAGCCTATGAAGGAGTCCAAGCTGCCTTGGAGGTGATTGGCACAGAAGCACAACTCCTCCTGGCACCCTGACTACCAGTGCTAGGATGTGAAGGAGACCCTTCCTTAGCCCCTCGATGTAATCCAGGCTAGCTCTGTCGATGGAGGGGTTCAGGAGGTCCTTCGAGACCAAGAAAAAGACCCAAAAGGAAGCTGCTTCTCCCCCCGGAGTATCGAAGGATGTTTATTCTGGCTGGTTTCCAGGGGAAAAAGAGGCCGGGTTTCTCCTTCCCGGGCTTTTTCAAACCTCGGGAGAGGGGCGGGGGGACATATAACACCAACCAATGGGATAACGTTTCAGGGACAGGGAGGGGAGGGGAAAAACACGTCACAGCTGCTTAGGAGGTCCACACAGAAACCAGGTAACACTCAGAAATATGCATTACCACATCTCACCCTTTTCTGTTATATAAAAATGAAAAACATGGATTTGACTAAGAGGTAGGTTATTTCAAAAAGGAAACAGAAATTTTTTAAAACATATTCACAACCAAAGTATGTAGGTCAGAGGCTAGAGAGGTTCCTTCTTGCTCTCCTCAGCGGCGACTTCTCTTGGAAGCAACAGCCACTTGCTTCTCTTCTCTTCTTGCTGGGGCTGGATTCTTTGGAACAAAAGGTTTTACCCATTTCTGAGGAATCCATCGGGGGCCTGTGGGGGTGGATACACACGCGTAACCACGCCCCCAGGTGACAAGTTCATAGGGACCCTTGGTCTGCCAAGTTTCAGGGTCCCTGATTAACACCGGTGGATGTTGTGACAATTTAAACTGACCACCATTGTAAAATGCCGAGTTACAGGAGGATTCATGTTTTCAAATGAGCAGTTTAGGAAGTTAATGGTAAACTGAGCTTTACAGAGTTTCTCTTGGGGAGACATCCACACTGCCTTGCTACCTTGCCTGGCTAGGACTTGTTTGAGCGTCTGGTGGGTACGCTCGATTACAGCCTGACCTGTGGGGGAGTGGGGGATGCCAGTTTTATGTTCCACTCCCCACTGCTGGACAAATTCCAGGAACTCCTTGGATTTATACGCTGGGCCATTATCTGTTTTAATTTCTTTAGGGATTCCCAATACAGAAAAGGCCTGTACCAAGTGTTGTTTGGCATGTATAGATTTTTCTCCTGCATGAGCAGAGGCATACACCGCTCCTGAGTATGTATCAATACTCACATGTACATACTTAAGGCGACCAAAACTGGGGATGTGAGTGATATCTGTTTGCCACACCTCACAGCTCTTAAGGCCTCGGGGATTAACTCCGATGCCTAATGATGGCACTGCCTGGAGCTGACAATTGGGACAGGTAGCCACAATGACTTTAGCCTGATCCCGTGTCAGCTGGAACTGACAAATCAGTCCTGGCACATTTTGATGGTATTGCTGGTGACTTATTTTTGCCTGCTGAAACACATCAGGGAGACATACCTTTTCGGCTGGGGCAGCAAGGGAATCAGCCTTCCGGTTCCCCTCAGTGATTTCACCTGGCAACGGGGTGTGCGCCCTTATATGCATTACATAGAAAGGTTGTTCTCTATTCGAGACCAAGTAAATCAGTTTTGAAAGCAATCTAAAGAGATGTTCGTTCTCAATGTCCTTGAGAACTGCCTGTTCCGCTCTGGACACCACTCCTGATACGTAGGCTGAGTCAGTAACCAAATTAATTGGTTCTGAAAATTTTTCAAAGGCTCTCACGACCGCAGCTAGTTCAGCTATCTGGGGTGACCCCTCGACAAACTCAACATCAGCTTCCCAAAGCTGGGTCTGTGGATTTCTCCAAGTCATCACCGACTTGTGGGATGCCCCAGATGCATCAGTGAACACTGTGAGCGCCTTGAGTGGCCTTCGGCTCCTTTTCTCACGAGGAATGAGATAAATTCCTCATGAAACAATTTGTGTGATGGTGCATGAACTGAAATTTGCCCACTATAGCTGTCCAGAGCTAACTGGAGGTTAGCATTGCTCTGCAGCAGGTGCTCAAACATCTCTTTGGTCAGTCTCTCAGGGGAGTTTTTGCCTTCTACAGAGAGCCTGACTGGGAGGTGAATACACATAAAGTCACAACCTGCCAGTTCCCGCAGCCTTACCCTGGCCTTTTGGATCAGCTGAGCCATCAGCTCTTGTGGCTTGGTGATAGTTTTGGGTCTTTGATGGGAGAGGAAGACCCACTCTATGATTAAGAGTGCATCTCTCTGACCCTCGGCCTGTTGGAATATTAATCCATGTAGGTGTGGCAACTTCCCCAGGACAATAAATTTAAAAGGCAGCTCAGGTTTGAAGCGGTGTGCCTGTATTTCTGTCAAGGCCTTTTGTGCCTTTTCAATTACAGTTTTTGCTTCTGGAGTCAGCTCCCTGGGAGACAGTAACTCTCTCTCCCCTTTCAATAAATTGAGTAGGGGACTCAGGTCTTCATTTGTGAGACCGAGCCATGGCCTGACCCAGTTTAGTGACCCACATAGAGAATGAAGATCTGCTAGAGTTTTAGGATTACCAATAATTTCCAATTTTTGTGGAACAACAGTCCGTGCAGTAATTTCCAGGCCCAGGTATTTCCAAGGTGGCATCCTTTGAACTTTGTCTTCCTGCAACTGGAATCCAGCATAGGTTAAAACTTTAACCACTAGGTCAAGGGTGTCTTTCAGTATGTTGTTATTGGGACAGCATATTAAAATATCGTCCATGTAATGCAAAATGATCGCCTCACTCTTTTCAGCACGCACTGAGGACAGAAATGACCCCACATACCACTGGCAGATGAAGGGGCTGGCTTTCATCCCCTGAGGTAATACTGTCCAGTGGTACCATTTCATTGGAGCTTCCCTGTTAATTGTAGGAATGGAAAAGGCAAACCTTGGTGAATCCTCTGGGTGCAGGGGAATTTGAAAAAACAATCTTTAATATCAAGTACTGCTAGTAGCCAATCCTGTGGTAGCATGGTGGGAGATGGCATTCCTGGTTGGAGAGATCTCATGTCTTGTATTTTTTTGTTTATTTCTCTTAAATCTTGAAGGAGACGCCATTTATCTTTCCCTGGCTTTTTTATTACGAACACCGGGGAATTCCAAGGGCTGGTTGTTTCTACTATGTGTCCTTTAGCCAATTCTTCTTCCACTAATTTTTCTAGCGCCCCAAGTTTTTGTTTGCTGAGAGGCCACTGGTTCACCGAAATTGGATCATTATCTAGCCAAGATAACTTTTGGACCGGACGCTCTACAGTGGCCTCTATCAAAAATCCTGAGGTGTCTCAGGAATTGTTAATTTCACTCCCCACTGCGACATGGTATCTCTCCCCCACAAGGGGCACTTGTAGTCAATTATAAAAGGTCGGACACTAGCTATTCTACTGTCCGGACCTTCGATCTGGACGATATCTTTAGCAACTTTTGCCAGTTTCATCCTTCCAACACCCTGTATTTTTCCTGCCACCGGCTGTAATTCCCAATGTGAGGGCCACACCTTTTCCGGTATGATGGTCACATCTGCCCCAGTGTCAATTAACCCTTCTACATGGAGATGTTCTGATTTATGTGTTAGATTATACCCCATAATGGGCTTATCTTCACCCACTACTTCTGCCCAGTAGACTCCCGGTGCTTTGTCATCTACTGGGACTTCTGTTGGAACAGGGATCACCTGGGCTATTACCTGCCCTTTGTCTATATAGAAAGGTGGTTGAGGGCACCTAGCTAAGAGAATGAGATGTGTTAGGTCTCCTATAATTGTCATGGGAGCCACCTCAATCTCTATTGGTGTGTGTGCTGTGTCTCCAATAACAAAATACCTACTATCCAGTCCAGCCAGGTCTTGTGAATTATCCTGCAAATCTACTCCAACGACAGCCCAGCGGTCAGATCTGAAACAAAAAGCTTTAGAAGTTACAAGTCTGAATCGCTTTTGCGGTTGCCAGACCTTATTAGGCAAACGTTTTTCACAATTATATTTTTGCAGTTTTTCACCCCCCTCCCCCCTTTTTATTAAAGGACAGATATTCGTTTCCACTTCATTTATGTCTGCACGTTGAATGGATAAGCGCTGTGATGTAAGTTTTTTGGCAAGCTGGTATTCGTGTGTTTCTGTTGTTTTAAAGGACAGTTTTTTGCGAAATGTCCTGGTTTTCTGCAGTGAAAACAAATTCGCTGCTGCTGGTCAGACGTCATCTGTTCACTCCTTGTCTCAGATGAAACCCCAGCAACAGGTCTTGGGGTGGTCCAGGGAGGTCTCTTTTCCTGCGAAAACATCTCTGCTTTCCTTGCACAGGCTGCTGACATCTGTGCAAGGGTTGGAGGGGGATCCATAGGCAAACCTAGTATAATTCTACGACAGGATTTATTAGCATTTCTCTGAGCAAGTTCTTTGACTAACTCTGCCTGTACTACAGGGTCTTCTACCTGATGGGAGACTTGTTCTCTTAATCGGTCTAAGAATTGCAGGAATCCTTCTGAAGGCATTTGTTTTACATTAATATAACTGCCCTTACTGTCAGCTGTAGGGAGCTGAGTGAAAGCCTTTTCTGCAGCTGTAGTGATTTTATCTATCACAGCTTTTGGCAATGCCTTAGTTTGGTCCTCAGGTTTTTCCCATATGCCTTCACCACATAAATGCTCTAAAGTAATAGGATTATTTAATAAATCTGCATTTTGTTAATTAGTTTTTAATAATTCTACTAATATGTTTTTTAGAAATCGTTTCCATGTGTTTTCCCATAAATCAAATTCAGATGGTGTAAGCAAACACCTAAAAAGATTTTTAATATCTGTAGGAACCAAATCATTTGAGGTTAGTGTTGTTTTAACAATGCTTTTAAATATTTCACTATTACGACCAAATTCTCTTTGTACTTTGCAAATTTCTTTTTTGTCTTGGTATGAAAACGGTTTGTAAGTACGATTTTGAGGTCTTGTTCCAGTAAAAGTCACTGGAGCAGCAGTGGGGAAAAAAGCTGAGTCCCAATCATTTTGTTCCCCATTCCCAGGAGTTGTATTGAACCTGCAGGGGGGAGAGGTTTGCCCTGCCCAGGTATTGGGAAGGCTCGCATTCCCCCATCCCCCAGGGGCACCACGTGGCTCTACAGGGGTAGCAGGCTGAGGGGATCCACCCTTCCATCCCCCGGGGCGTCCCCCGGGGCCATCAGGACAGATTGCATTAGCACAACCACACCTGCCTTTGGAATGTGGTGAGGCAACCTCACCTCCCTGCTCGGTCTCGGCCCCGCCCCCCGGACCGTGGGAACTGGGAGGGGCTCCGCCTCTCACCCCCCACTCGGGTTCCGAGTTTCTGCCCCCCCCCCATGCCGGGTTCCGGGGGTCCACCCCCCCCCACGCTGGGTTCAGGGGTGCCTGTTCCTTCGCAGGAGCTGGGCATGGGGCGGCCTCCCCTCACGCCGGGTCCCGCGGGTCCGGACCCCCCCCATGCTGGGCTCCAGGGTGCCTGTTCCCCCGCAGGAGCCGGGCAGGGTGCAGCCTCCCCTCACGCCGGGTCCCGGGGGTCCGGATCCCCCCATGCCGCGTCCCGGGGTTCCGCCCCCCACCACGCCGGGTCCCGGGGGTCCCATTCCCTCATCGGGCTTGTGGAGAGACCCAGCCCCACCCCCGCAGGAGCCGGGAGAGGGTCCGTGCCCCACCACTCCAGGCTCGGTAGGCAGGCACCCCCCTATCGGGGGCCAGGGCCGGGACACCCCTCCCCCTGTCCCTCTGCAGGAGCAAGGGGTGTAACTCTCTCCCTCCCCGCCCCTCCTCCCCGCAGGACAGGGGGCGGAGGGATAGGGGATAGGGTTACAGCCTCGGGGGGCAGGGTCATAGGGTGGGGCCAAGCAGGGCTGGGAGGTGGTGCAGGGTGGAATGTCAGAGGGAACAAAGGGCTTGTGATAAGGGTTATGGGTGGGAACCGGTGGGTGGGAGGGATCATGGGTAGGAGAAAGGGGATACACAGGGGGATTCACCATGTGGCCAGGTAACACGTGGCCGGCGCCATCTTGGCTCTCAGCCATGTGTTCTTGATTAAGTTCAGCTGACCCCACCCCCCCTTGCAAGGAGGATTTTAAGCTATGTTTTTCGGGGTTTTCTGCGGGGAGGGAAGGGCACGGGGAGTTTTTGCCTGCCTGCAATGCTTCAGACAAACCCTCTGACGGGGGGGCTGAGGGAAGAGGGGGGGGGAGAGGGAGCTGGAGGCTTTTGCTTCTGTACAATGGCTTTCCGAATTAAAAGGAACAGTGGGAGGTATTTGCCAGCTGTTTTCTCCCCCAGTTCAACTTGCACTGTGAGTGTATGCCCAACTTTTTCCCAGTCAGGAAGAGAATCAACATTAAAATCCGGAAAATGCAAAAAAACCCATTTTACTAATTTCCTCAGCTTATTTTTTGAGAAATTGATATTTCCAGCCTGTAAAATATTCTTAATAAGGGAATATTTATTCCTTTCCTGTGTAGACAAAAGAGTACCCATGGCCAATCTTAAGGCTTTACTACACAGGCTGGTCTAACCTTTTTTACCTCCGAAAAAGCAGAAAAGATCCAAACTGTGGTCAGGGTTTAAAAACCACCACGGAGCCCGGGACGCGCCGCCGGTGCACCTCCCCCACACCACGTGTAGTGCCACGTGGACTCCCCCGGTCCCGATACCGGGGGGAGGCTCTGGCACCAGCACCACACAAACCACCGTGCTTCGCAAAACCCTACAATAACCACCAGATCTCCCGCACCCCCCACACTCCCCCCAGTACCTGTATCCTGAAGGATGCGTGGTGTTCGAAGAAAAGAAAAAAAAAGGTTCTCAGTCCGGGTTGACTCGTGTACTCACCGAGCTCCCAACCCAACCCCTGTCAGTAAAATCTGCAGGGTAGGTGACAGTACCTGGGCTTGTTAAAACACCAGTGGGGTGTTTTCCAGCCGTCCCGAGGGGATTTAAAGCCCCACCGTTGGTCGCCACCTGAAGGAGACCCTTCCTTAGCCCCTCGATGTAATCCAGGCTAGCTCTGTCGATGGAGGGGTTCAGGAGGTCCTTCGAGACCAAGAAAAAGACCCAAAAGGAAGCTGCTTCTCCCCCCGGAGTATCGAAGGATGTTTATTCTGGCTGGTTTCCAGGGGAAAAAGAGGCCGGGTTTCTCCTTCCTGGGCTTTTTCAAACCTCGGGAGAGGGGCGGGGGGACATATAACACCAACCAATGGGATAACGTTTCAGGGACAGGGAGGGGAAAAACATGTCACAGCTGCTTAGGAGGTCCACACAGAAACCAGGTAACACTCAGAAATATGCATTACCACAAGGATGGATGTTCAAAGGAAAGGTTCCCTCTACCCACCATGCCACTGACGCTACATGGAGCAAGTGGATTGCTTTTATCACACAGAGTGCCCATATTATGAAACTGAATCGCCCTGGGACTTTGGAAATAATTACAAATTGGCCTGAAGGTGAAAATTTTGGTCTCACAGATGAAGAGCAAGTGACACGAGCTGAACAATCTCCACCATATAACCAACTACCAGCAGAGGAAACATGATACACGCTTTTCACTGATGGTTCCTGTCACATCATAGGGATGAACCGGAAGTGGAAAGCAGCTGTATGGACCCCCACACGACAAGTCGCAGAGGCCACTGAAGGAGAAGGTGGATCAAGTCAACTTGCTGAACTCAAAGCTGTTCAACTGGCTTTGGATATTGCTGAAAGAGAGAGGTGACCAAAGCTTTACCTCTACACAGATTCATGGATGGTGGCCAATGCTCTATGGGGATGGCTGGAGAGGTGGAAAGAGGCTAATTGGCAGCGTAGAGGAAAACCAATTTGGGCTGCTAAAGAGTGGAAAGATATTGCTACCAGGGTAGGGCCACTACCAGTGAAAGTCCGCCACATAGATGCCCATGTCCCCAAGAATAGAGCTAATGACGAACACCAAATTAATAAGCAGGTAGATCAGGCTGCAAAGATACAAGTGTCAAAGATAGACTTAGACTGGCAACACAAGGGAGAGTTATTCCTAGCTTGATGGGCCCATGACGCCTCAGGTCATCAGGGTAGAGATGCCACCTATAAGTGGACACAGGACAGAGGGGTGGATCTAACCATGGAGAGTATTTCTCAGGTTATCCATGACTGTGAGACATGTGCTGCGATCAAGCAGGCCAAGAGGATTAAGTCCCTATGGTATGGTGGACGGTGGTTCAGATACAAATATGGGGAGGCCTGACAAATTGACTACATCATACTGCTTCAAACCCGCCAAGGCAAGCGCTACGTACTCACAATGTTAGAAACCACTACGGGATGGTTGGAAACCTACCCTGTGCCTCATGCCACTGCCCAGAACACCATCCTGGGATTTGAAAACCAGGTCCTTTGGAGGCATGGTACCCCTGAGAGGATTGAGTCAGACAACGGAACTCATTTCAAGAACAATCTTATAAACAGCTGGGTTAGGGAACACGGCATTGAGTGGGTGTACCATATCCCCTACTGCTGATATATTTTATATATTAGTAAAGGCCTGTCTGCACAAACCAGCCTTTGAAATAAGTCATGATATTAAGGGCTAAAATCCTTGAAACTTGCATGCAGAAGAGAGAGTAAAGCAAAACAATATCCTTGTGTGTAGGAGAAAAAATGTAAACTGTGCGTGTTAGCCAATAGTAGCTTGCCTTGCCTGCAGACCTTGTAAAACCCTATAAAAGGTGTGCTAAAGATAGAAATAGACGGTGTTCACGATTACTTCTGTGAAGAGTGGTGAATAAACTGGCGGTCTCTCAATATTTGACGCTCGAACGGGAGACCCTGAGGGCAGGGGGGCTTCAGTGGGTCCACGCACGGTGGGACGGAGCATTGGACCGAGGTTGGTGGAGCGGATCTGAGTGCAGATAGATGCTGCCTTGGATCGGTACCAGATAGGCAGCCTGAGCGCGGTGAGACGCGGAGCGGTTGGACATGGAAATTCAGGCTGCTGGGGGGGGACTGAGAGGCTAGGGCGTAGTAGAAGGGTCGCAACCTTCCCTCTCGCGGTTTGCCGCTAGCATGGAAGTGGAATGTGCGGCGGCGGAAAAACTGCTTCTCTGCATCCTCATTAAACGAGGCTAAGCAGCCCAGGAAAACGACCTGGATATGCTCATTATATGGGCTAATTGTCATGGGCATTTTGCAGTGCCCTCACTGCTTTTTGCGGTGCAAGAACGGACTGATATATCGGCTCTGATATGGGAAACGGCAATTACGGAAAAGAGCAAGGACACTGTGTCTCTCCGTCGAACTTGGCAGATTGTAAGTAATACCTCAAAAAACAGAAAAGGGGGATATGCTGAAGCTGTGAGCCCCGTAATTCTACCTGCATCACAGCGGCAGATGCCTTTACCTCCCACTGCTGGGCAGGCACTCCTATCTATGCTGCCCTTGGAGAGAGGGAGGGAGAGTCAGAGAGAAGAAAATAATGAGAAAAAAGTTCCACAGCGAACGCTGAAACAATGAACAGAATCTGTTCAGTTATGGCAGGATGTGATACATTCGGAACTATTTGCTTCATTTTTGGAGTTCCTTTTAACACTACAATCTTATTTAAGTTCCATCTTTACCACCCTGGAAGAAAAGAAGCCAAATTTAGACTGGTTTCCACCCGAACCAGGGGGACATGGGGGAGCACTGAGGTGGGCGCAGAGAACAAAGGCACCCTGGGGGTAGAGGCAGCGCAAGAAAAGTTCCAAGGCCACGCTGATAAGCTGCAATGATCGCCGTTGTTAGCACCTGGCCGTGAGAGACTTTTTGTGTAGCATCACCTGCTTTTGTAAAATCATGCCCCTTTTCCTCTAACGGCGAACAACAAGAGAGATTGAGAGAAAAAAATGCATTTGTTAAAGTTAACTTTGTGAGTTTTTTTTTTCCTTTTCTTCGTTTTTCCTCTCTGTGAGAGATGTGGGGGATGTGAAAGAAGATAACAGCAGCAGGGAGCAGCAGCAGAGTGGGCAGTCCACCCCTCCCACTCCCTCTCTAAGAAAAAGCACAGGGATAGTACCCAGATTGTTAAAAAGTCATGATTTATTGGGTTTTCAAAATGTTTTTATATACCCCTTTAGAGTTAAGTTTGTGTTTTAAATAATTATGAGTTTATGCAATTGCAGTTTTTAGGATTTTACTAGAGAAGTTACTGTGATTCTTTGAATGTTAAAAAAAAAAAAAAAGAGAAAAAGTGTTTAACAGAAGTTGCCTTGCAATAATTGGTTTTAGAACCTAAAGTTAAAACATGGTATGATTTATAGCTTCTAAGAAAACCTTCCAATTAATGTTATCTACAGAAGAGATTTGTGGTTTAAAAAATAATTAGTTAAGAGAACTTTACTGTACAAGACAAAGTAAAGTTAAAAGTATATATTATCTATTTGCTTGTTTTTTCCACAATTTTAATAAGGTAATTTTAATGTGAGTCCTTTTGTTATATAAAACACATATAACTGCATATATACCAATTTGGATTTTGGATTTTAGTTTAAAAATTGGAGTTAATGTTTCTGAAAAGTGCTACAAAAGCTAAATGGCAACTTGCCAAATCCTGTGTTATGGTTTTTCTCTAGAAAAACTGCACTTTAAAATCCTAACCAATTTAAGCATATACTAGGTAAATTCTTGTTATGAATAAGTATTTTTAGTAACATTTGCAGTTATTGTGGGTTATTCTCAAAGCTAGATGACATAGAATTGTGGTGTTTGTTACAGTTTTATAATTTTTATAGTGAATCCATGCTATTGTTATATTGTGTTTAAAAGGTATATATCAAAATTTTAGTTGCTTTTTTGTAGTAACAGAATAAAATTAAGTTATGTTTTTATTTAATATAGATTAAGTGTTAATAGAATTAAGGATAGTCAAGTTTTATTATGTTTAGGCTTGAATGTTTTTTAAGTTAAGTTGTATAACTTAGATATTCTTTTAAGGTTAAGTTTGTTATTTCCTTTTGTTATAAATAATTATTGTCAGGTTTGATTATTGTCTAATTTAAATTGTTTTATGTTTTATTGAAGACGTTTGTTTAAACTGCAAAGTATAGTTATTTTCCTAGAGAGATGAAGACAGCTACAACTGAAACAGCTGTGATAGAACACTTATGAACACCTGCTTGTGGATAGAAGTGAATGCAGTCTGTGACACCCTTGACTCCATCAGGAGTTATATTGTTTGTTGCAATCTCTGCAGTTTTTGTTTGTTATAGCTTTCTTATTTTTCAGTGTTTCCAGAATTTTAAGAAGATGTACCATTGCTGAAGATCAGCTGCCATGGAGGGAGGCTTCAGATTAAACCAACTGCTGCATGGTTTAATTGGTCTGGTACCTGAGGCTTCTGGTCATTTGCTTTGTACAAATGCATTTTAACAGTTTGCTGTGCTGTAAGCATCTCATAGCTGCTACTATTGAGAACCTTGTTCTAGAAATATGTTAAGGGGCATCTTTCCAGTTTAAAGCCTAAGGCCCTGGCCAAGCCTTGACTTTACCTGGACAGAATATTTGTCAACAGATACAGATGTTTTCTGTACCAAATCAGTATTTGAGTCACTTTTTGACTCAGCAATTTGACCCTATTAATACGACAGCTGGATCAATTTTGAAGCGGGCTTGGAGAATAATTTCTGGAGGTGACTGTCCAATCCTTCACCGATGATTTTTTGTTTCTGTTTGTTTGCTAACTATGGGATGCTGGTGCAGTGTTTTAGTAATTAATAGTAGTTTTATATTACATATGTTATTAAAAATGTTTATTATTTAATTGATTTTTAACTGTTATAGGTTCTTATTAATTGTGTATATGGTTTTATGTTGGTGTTGATGTTGATAACAGAAGTACATCTCATTTTTATTTTTTTTTTAAGAAAACGGGGGAGATTGATGCCCTAAAAGCATTTAATTAGTGTAATTCATTAACTTCAAAGGGAGAAGTGTCTGTGTTTTGTTGACAGGTTCAAAAAGGTCACCTGTCCATCTGACCAGACTGTGTGCCTCTGAACACACGAGATCCAGTGAACAGAGAAGTCATCACACAGCCTTGGTACTCCAGACATGGATCAGAAGTGGACCTGTCAGGACACAGTTGTGTCTAAACACTACACAGACAGTTTGCACACAGAAATTTTATATTGTTATTTTGATGTTGTGTCTCTACCAATTTTTCTGTTATCCTTTGTTTTAAGATTTAGAAGGATCTGAAGGACAACTTGAACATCAAAGCCCTCAGTCACCGATCAACTGCCAGCTGACATCACGGGAGGAGTGAATGTTCCAGGACTGAATCGTGCTGGAGAAATTCTGTAGAAGATCTAAGAAGTGTAGAGACTCCATTTAACTGTATATAAAGCAAACTGTAGTTATGTGTTTACCCTTTCAGCAAATTGCTTTCACGCTTAGACTACATATATACCAGAGCACCTGTGTTAAAAGTAGTTAGATAATAGTTTAAGTGTTTAGCTTGTGTAGTAATTGTTATGTTAGTATAAAGTATAAGTATTCCCCCTTCAAGAGGTAGTGTAAGCATCTTTGAAAGTTCATTTAACGATTGAAGCTTTAGCTGTGAGTTTGCAAATATGGTGTCATTTGCATGGGACAAACTGCTTAAGGTAATCGTGTTGTGTATAGTCCTGACCAACTGTCTGCTAACTAACATCCAAAAGTGACAGAACATATGGGTCACTCTGGCACATTGAATTGGCCAAAGGTCAATGTGTCTAGGCCTAGCCACACCTGGAGATCCTTTCACACCTCTCTCATGGGAGTCCCTGAATGGGATCCTCCAGCATTTAAAGGTTTAGTTAGTAATGAGACTCGACTGAATCGATTGGCAATGTTGCAAGAGTGCAATCACACTGTTAGCTTCACATTAAGAAACCTTGAAGCCTGTTGGCAAGCAAAAATTACCAAAGTTCTCAATGTTACCATACAGCCCTCAGAAGAATTAGATTTGTTAAGTTCCACCAATACCTCAGGTGGATAGATAATGTTTGAATCCCCGACAAAAAGTCATTCTAACAAAGTAATGCAGCACTGAGATGCAGTCAACCCTATAGCTGATCTTGTTACTACCATTGAAAGTAAAGCCTTTATTTGTGGTGCAATCTCACAGGACAATTACCAAAGCGATTACCTAGTTCCATATTCCTAATCTGTGGAGATAGAGCATGGAATTAGATTCCTTCTAGTCCACATAGAAGACCCTCTTATCTTGGGAAACTTAACTTTGTTCCACCCAAGCTTACATCAATTGTTGAATATAGCTAGCAAAATGAAGAACATCAGTCAAAGCGAAGCCTGAATGAATTAAGGCTTAGCAACTCTAAAAAGGCTCGCTTGCTAGACTAAGGAAGAATTGAACTTAACATCCACAATGTTAAGTGAGCTTTCAGCTGATGTGAGTAGCGTACATCATGCAGTATTATAAAATCAAGCTGCAATTGACTTTTTGCTCTTAGCACAAGGACATGGTTGTGGGGAGTTTGAAGGCATGTGCTGCTTGGATCTTACTGATCATTCAGCTTCCATCCATAAGCAACTACAACAGCTACAGGATGGGTTACATGCCCTGAAAGAAGATAGTGACCCCATCAGAAGTTGGTTCGCCAGCTGGGGCATCACTGGATGGTTGAGGTCTCTTGTGCTAGAAGGGGGACGGACTTTACTTATAGTGTTAATTGAGATGACAGTCTAAGTTGTGTGTTATCTTATCCAAAGCCTGGTTTGTGTAAAAAGAGAAAGGGGGAATTGTTGCTATATTTTATATATTAGTAAAGGCCTGTCTGCACAAACCAGCCTTTGAAATAAGTCATGATATTAAGGGCTAAAATCCTTGAAATTTGCATGCAGAAGAGAGAGTAAAGCAAAACAATATCCTTGTGTGTAGGAGAAAAAATGTAAACTGTGTGTGTTAGCCAATAGTAGCTTGCCTTGCCCGCAGACCCTGTAAAACCCTATAAAAGGTGTGCTAAAGATAGAAATAGACGGTGTTCACAATTACTTCTGTGAAGAGTGGTGAATAAACTGGCGGTCTCTCAATACCCTACCATGCACCAGCTGCAAGTAAAGTGGAGAGGTACAATGGACTGTTAAAAACCACCTTAAAGGCACTGGGTGGGGGATCTTTTAAAAACTGGGAGCAGCATCTAGCAAAAGCCAGCTGGTTAGTCAACACGTGAGGTTCCACCAACCGAGCAGGTCCTGCCCAATCTGAGTCTTTGCATGTGGTGGATGGAGACAAAGTCCCAGTGGAACATGTCAGAGGTTTGTTAGGAAAGACAGTTTGGATCAATTCTGCTTCAAGTACAGACAAACCCATTTGTTGGGTTGTCTTTGCTCAAGGACCAGGTTGCACATGGTGGATAATGTAGAGAGATGGAACAACACAATGTATACCTCAGGGAGACCTGATCATTGGGTAAAAGGTTACTGCCATTGTCTGTACATTAAACCACGCAGACATGAAATAGAAGGAATGGTGTAAGTGTTGAAGGTATGAGCAAGTGAAAGACGGAGTTTTGAGTGAGTAAAATGATAGAGTATAGAATCCTGCAGCTCTGCAGCCTGGGGCCTGGATTCAGTGGCTTGGTGTGGGACATGACAGGGGAATGATGGGTATTGCTTGCATTTTTTTAAAATTTTTTTTCGGTGGAACGGGGAGTATTGGTGTTCAAAATGCTCGCTCGTGGTGAGAGACTTCTCCTGGGTCAAGCTGTTCAGGTATAAGTAATTCATTATATGGGTAAAGAGAAGGAGAGACCCGTGTCTGCCACCAGCCTCGGCGTCCACGTGGTCTGGGGGAGGGGAGAGAGAGCGGGGAGAGCAGGAGAGGAGAGGTTGGAGATGGGGAGGGAGGGACCAAGAGCAACAGAGGGAGAGCGGGGGAAACCAGGGAGGGTTAGGAGAGAGGGGGAGGACAAGAGAGGGGTAAGAGAGGGGAAAGGCTAAGAGCTGAGAGAGGGGTAAGAAATAAGAGCTAAGAGAGGGATAGGGAAAGGGAAGGGCTGGGAGAGCAGGGTAGGGAAAGGCCAAGAGCTGTGAGTAGGGAAAAGCTACGAGGTGGGGAAAGGGGAGTAAAGGGGTAGGAACTAAGAGGAGGGTAAAGTGTCGTTCTAATTGGGAACGGCAGGAAGAACGACACGGACTCTCAAGGGAGTCAGAACAGGAGAGAATCTCTAGTTTATTGCTACAGCCATGTTATATAGACTAGTTCGTGGAAAGTACAGAAAGGAAACTCTTATTGGTCAGTAAAGTGTTACATTACCATCATTGGTCAGTGGGGTTCACCACCCCCCTGACCTTCTCCTGCAAGGAAAACATGGGAACAGACAAACAGCACCTGTAGGCTGTTTTCTGTCTTTGAGGATTGTTTGGAATCCTCCCATGAATTTCCCAGGCTAGCTCTCAGGCAGGGCTGGCAGGCCATGGGGCCTGCAGCTTGCTCTAAAGCTAGCCTCCACAATTCACCCTTTTGGTTTAGGAAAAAAATAAAAAATGTACAGTGTTTGTAACATCCTGCTGGGCCCTGCAGGAGGGAGAACAAACACGGCACAAGTGGTTTCTTTTATTAGATATTGGAATGGATACTAATTTGGAATTTTGGTTTCTGATTTTGATGTTTAAAGATTGTTTTCCTTGCAAGGATTTGACGGTTGAGTCAAATATCCTTAACTCAGTGAACTAATACAAAACATTGTTAGTCTGCTTAAGCTGACAGCTTAACTTGTCAATATAGTAGTTTAAAAGAACACTAAAGTGGTACAAAGTGAGCAAATTTGGGTCTCGCAGGGATTGCAGGACTTTGGTGCGGTTCACCCCCTGCAAGGCGGGGTGGAACGCGTGTTGGCCGGTGCACTGCTCGAGCCCCGGCACCGTCTCGCGGGGCGGCTCAGGTTCGCAGGAGAAGAACCTGGCAGCACAAGGCTGGCAGAACCCGGCCCGGCGCCCGTAGCACGGTCCGCGCGCGCGCGGGCCGCGCTGACGGGCGCGAGGGGGAGCGAAGTTCGCTCCCCGTCCTCCCCGCCGCTTCCCCGCTGGAGCGCGGGGGAGCGCGGGGCAGCGGGGGTGTTGTGCAGGTCCCGCGGCTCCGCGCCAACCCTCGCGGCTCGCTCCGCGCGGGGCGCACACGCGCGGGGGGAGCAGGGGCGTCCGCGCGGGCTCCGCGGTCTCGCGCCGCTTCCCGCGGCACAGAAGAAAGGAGCTCACAGGGCGCGCGCGCGCGAGCGAAAGGGGGGCCTGGGCTCCCCCCCCTCCCCCGCCGCTTCTTGGCCGGCACCTTGGATGGGTGCGGGGGGGGGGGAATGCTCGCCACGGCCCCGGCCCCGGCTCCAGATCCGGGCTTGGGCTCGGCTTTTACGGGGTTTTCGCAGCCGGCCGGAGCCAGAGGGCCTGGATGGCCGCCCGGCCCGCGGCCGGTGGCGGCGGGCGGCGTCCTGAGTTAGCTTTTTCTTCCGTCTTTTCCACCTTTTCTCTCGCTTTTTCCTCGCTGCTGCTGCTGCCGCTGTGGGGATTTTACCGGTGGCTGCGGCTCTTCTGTGTGCTCGGGCGTCTGCCCGGGCTCCGCGGCGGCGGCGGCGGCGCCCCCCCGCCCCCTGGGCGCTGTGGGGGCTGAAGAGAGGGTTTTTCGCGGCCACGCTGGCAGCTACTCGGGGCACCGGCGGAGGCTCCACGGCGGCCGCTGGCAGCAGTGCTCGCAGCGCTGGTCCTGGAGGGGCCGGCGGAGGCTCCGCGGAGGGCGCAGGCAGAGGCGGCTCTCGCTGCGCTGGCGATGGCGGCGCCTGCGGGTGCGGTAAAGGCAGAGCCGAGCGATTTTCGCTCTTCTGTTGTTTTTCTGCTGGTAAAACCTGCGCGCCGAGCTCTGCGGATGGCGGGCGCTCAAATTTTTCTGGAGAGGGAGATCTCTGGCTCACGAACTGCTCCTGCCCGCTGCTAAAGTTCTTTAAGGGTCCGGGCAGAGCTGAAGGACCGCCACACAGCTCGGTTTCACTGTTTTCAGTCTGGCACTGTTTCAGTGCCTTAAAAATCACTCCCCAAGTTGCTGCTAAGTTGCACGCACTGGTATCTCCCATAGCCAGCTTAATTCACAGGTGGTCCCCCACTGACCACCAAATCTCAAGGTTAAACACATCATTCACAGTCATAGCAAACTCCTGCGCTTTCACCCAGTGGAACAAAGCGCGTATATCTTCTTCAGGAATACAGAGTCCCATGCTCAGCAAGGCGTCTTGCCATGCAAAGCTGACCAGTTGCTCGTCAGCTAAATCACAGTTCTCCATTATGAAAATTTTTTATCTTGGCGGCTCCGCGAATGCAATTATGCAAACGCTATCGGCTTGGACCCGGGATTTCAAGCTCTGCTTCACCAAGATAGGCCGTTCCAAGCCCACTCTCTGGCAGGCTCCACTATCCCGTTGGTTAAAATACCAGTTCCCTCTAGGAGAACCCGGGAGAATTCCACTTACCCCTCTAGGGGGAAGGGCTGGCTTTGTCCTCGCTCACTGCTTACCCTCAGGGGATTAGCAGACGTCTTCACGTTGGTTGCTTTCTGACCTCGGGGGTCGGCTGCACATCACGTCGGGTTACCAGACCTCGGAGGGTCGGTTCATCATCACGCGGGGTCACCAGATGTCGTTCTAATTGGGAACGGCAGGAAGAACGACACGGACTCTCAAGGGAGTCAGAACAGGAGAGAATCTCTAGTTTATTGCTACAGCCATGTTATATAGACTAGTTCGTGGAAAGTACAGAAAGGAAACTCTTATTGGTCAGTAAAGTGTTACATTACCATCATTGGTCAGTGGGGTTCACCACCCCCCTGACCTTCTCCTGCAAGGAAAACATGGGAACAGACAAACAGCACCTGTAGGCTGTTTTCTGTCTTTGAGGATTGTTTGGAATCCTCCCATGAATTTCCCAGGCTAGCTCTCAGGCAGGGCTGGCAGGCCATGGGGCCTGCAGCTTGCTCTAAAGCTAGCCTCCACAATTCACCCTTTTGGTTTAGGAAAAAAATAAAAAATGTACAGTGTTTGTAACATCCTGCTGGGCCCTGCAGGAGGGAGAACAAACACGGCACAAGTGGTTTCTTTTATTAGATATTGGAATGGATACTAATTTGGAATTTTGGTTTCTGATTTTGATGTTTAAAGATTGTTTTCCTTGCAAGGATTTGACGGTTGAGTCAAATATCCTTAACTCAGTGAACTAATACAAAACATTGTTAGTCTGCTTAAGCTGACAGCTTAACTTGTCAATATAGTAGTTTAAAAGAACACTAAAGTGGTACAAAGTGAGCAAATTTGGGTCTCGCAGGGATTGCAGGACTTTGGTGCGGTTCACCCCCTGCAAGGCGGGGTGGAACGCGTGTTGGCCGGTGCACTGCTCGAGCCCCGGCACCGTCTCGCGGGGCGGCTCGGGTTCGCAGGAGAAGAACCTGGCAGCACAAGGCTGGCAGAACCCGGCCCGGCGCCCGTAGCACGGTCCGCGCGCGCGCGGGCCGCGCTGACGGGCGCGAGGGGGAGCGAAGTTCGCTCCCCGTCCTCCCCGCCGCTTCCCCGCTGGAGCGCGGGGGAGCGCGGGGCAGCGGGGGTGTTGTGCAGGTCCCGCGGCTCCGCGCCAACCCTCGCGGCTCGCTCCGCGCGGGGCGCACACGCGCGGGGGGAGCAGGGGCGTCCGCGCGGGCTCCGCGGTCTCGCGCCGCTTCCCGCGGCACAGAAGAAAGGAGCTCACAGGGCGCGCGCGCGCGAGCGAAAGGGGGGCCTGGGCTCCCCCCCCTCCCCCGCCGCTTCTTGGCCGGCACCTTGGATGGGTGCGGGGGGGGGGGGAATGCTCGCCACGGCCCCGGCCCCGGCTCCAGATCCGGGCTTGGGCTCGGCTTTTACGGGGTTTTCGCAGCCGGCCGGAGCCAGAGGGCCTGGATGGCCGCCCGGCCCGCGGCCGGTGGCGGCGGGCGGCGTCCTGAGTTAGCTTTTTCTTCCGTCTTTTCCACCTTTTCTCTCGCTTTTTCCTCGCTGCTGCTGCTGCCGCTGTGGGGATTTTACCGGTGGCTGCGGCTCTTCTGTGTGCTCGGGCGTCTGCCCGGGCTCCGCGGCGGCGGCGGCGGCGCCCCCCCCGCCCCCTGGGCGCTGTGGGGGCTGAAGAGAGGGTTTTTCGCGGCCACGCTGGCAGCTACTCGGGGCACCGGCGGAGGCTCCACGGCGGCCGCTGGCAGCAGTGCTCGCAGCGCTGGTCCTGGAGGGGCCGGCGGAGGCTCCGCGGAGGGCGCAGGCAGAGGCGGCTCTCGCTGCGCTGGCGATGGCGGCGCCTGCGGGTGCGGTAAAGGCAGAGCCGAGCGATTTTCGCTCTTCTGTTGTTTTTCTGCTGGTAAAACCTGCGCGCCGAGCTCTGCGGATGGCGGGCGCTCAAATTTTTCTGGAGAGGGAGATCTCTGGCTCACGAACTGCTCCTGCCCGCTGCTAAAGTTCTTTAAGGGTCCGGGCAGAGCTGAAGGACCGCCACACAGCTCGGTTTCACTGTTTTCAGTCTGGCACTGTTTCAGTGCCTTAAAAATCACTCCCCAAGTTGCTGCTAAGTTGCACGCACTGGTATCTCCCATAGCCAGCTTAATTCACAGGTGGTCCCCCACTGACCACCAAATCTCAAGGTTAAACACATCATTCACAGTCATAGCAAACTCCTGCGCTTTCACCCAGTGGAACAAAGCGCGTATATCTTCTTCAGGAATACAGAGTCCCATGCTCAGCAAGGCGTCTTGCCATGCAAAGCTGACCAGTTGCTCGTCAGCTAAATCACAGTTCTCCATTATGAAAATTTTTTATCTTGGCGGCTCCGCGAATGCAATTATGCAAACGCTATCGGCTTGGACCCGGGATTTCAAGCTCTGCTTCACCAAGATAGGCCGTTCCAAGCCCACTCTCTGGCAGGCTCCACTATCCCGTTGGTTAAAATACCAGTTCCCTCTAGGAGAACCCGGGAGAATTCCACTTACCCCTCTAGGGGGAAGGGCTGGCTTTGTCCTCGCTCACTGCTTACCCTCAGGGGATTAGCAGACGTCTTCACGTTGGTTGCTTTCTGACCTCGGGGGTCGGCTGCACATCACGTCGGGTTACCAGACCTCGGAGGGTCGGTTCATCATCACGCGGGGTCACCAGATGTCGTTCTAATTGGGAACGGCAGGAAGAACGACACGGACTCTCAAGGGAGTCAGAACAGGAGAGAATCTCTAGTTTATTGCTACAGCCATGTTATATAGACTAGTTCGTGGAAAGTACAGAAAGGAAACTCTTATTGGTCAGTAAAGTGTTACATTACCATCATTGGTCAGTGGGGTTCACCACCCCCCTGACCTTCTCCTGCAAGGAAAACATGGGAACAGACAAACAGCACCTGTAGGCTGTTTTCTGTCTTTGAGGATTGTTTGGAATCCTCCCATGAATTTCCCAGGCTAGCTCTCAGGCAGGGCTGGCAGGCCATGGGGCCTGCAGCTTGCTCTAAAGCTAGCCTCCACAGTAAAGGGGTAAGAAGTAAGAGAGCGAAGTTCTTGTTACAATACAATATATCTTTTTCTA
This sequence comes from Poecile montanus, assembly GCA_038429875.1. Taxonomy (NCBI): domain Eukaryota; kingdom Metazoa; phylum Chordata; class Aves; order Passeriformes; family Paridae; genus Poecile; species Poecile montanus. The sequence goes on from CM076541.1 coordinate 104,650,285, forward strand.
TAGTGAATATTCTAATTCTTAGTAACCAATCACTACAAGATACACCCACTAAAGATTTTACATACAGCCTATGAGCATCCCCATATTAACATACAGTGTTGCATTTTAAACTCTAAAAGCTTTACAAATTCTTCCCTTGCTTCTTGACCTTTGGATTCTCTATCAGCAGAAGGACATTGTTTCATCAGCAGGGATTTTCCTTTAGCTGGCTAGGCTATTGTTCTTTGGTTATATAGTAACTAGTACTCAGCTTCATGACTCAAAGCAGGCTTTCATTTCTACTTCGATTCTAGGCTTCATATTTTCAGAATCTTCTGCCAAACAATCACATTCATAAGGTTTCCCTGTTTCATCCTCCCCAACAGGGGGGGAAGTTTATACATGAATATGTATGTGTGTGCAGAGTTAGAATACATTAGTTTTGGCAGTAAGCTGACGATATGGGGATAAGGGGTGGAATGTCCTGGGGTGATTGTGATGTTAAATTATATCCCCATTCGTCCACCTATCCCAGAAATAAGTTTTGTATCTATAAAACTTCATCTGAGAGTAAAAGTGAGTGGAGAAGAAGCACCGAGTCTGTTATCAGAGACTGTACTTGCTCCTCCCGCATTCCGGGACAGGGTTTTGACTACAGCACAGACAACGAGAGAGAGATCGCCTTTGCTTTCCAGCTAGCTGAAGCAGAGAGGTCTTCCTTGACTGTTTTCTTTCCCTTTTCTTGGAGCGATTCGAACCTGCTCTGGACTGGAGATTCGGGGGAGCACCGGGAGCTTGCACCCATGGACTACCAGGGGCCTAGCCTGGGCAGCAGCATTTTCCAGCACCAGAGGGACTGATATCAGAGCGAACATCCACAGGAAGAAGACCCTCTGAATTTGTCATCTCTTCAGAGCAGCGAGAGGTTTTGTAATTTGATATTGTTTATTCTTGTGCAGGGTAATGCTTTGCCTGTTAAATAAACAGGTTTTTTCCACTTCTCTCAGAGAAATCTCTTCCTGAACCGGTTGGGGGGTGGGGGGAAGGGGCCATGAGAGTTTGCTTCCTGGAGGAGGCCCCATTGGAGGTTTTCTCCCAAATTTTCCCTAAATCAGGACACAGGTGTTGGGCTTGCTTGCACATTACTACAGGGATCCCTGGAATGCCAGCCTTAGAGAAGGTTAGAAATTATAAATGGAAAAAAGGAAGGTACTTTCTAGGTTATAGTCCCACTGCCTGTATACTGAAAGCCATGCCAGCTATTTTGTGGGTGAGATTAAACAGGTGCCCTGTGTTTCTAGATCTGCGGTCTATGAGTGGGTGTTGGACACACCTCAGGGTAAAAAGGTGGGAGTAGGTCTTGCACACCCCTGTCAAAGGAAAATTTAATTTTGTTTTATTATATTCTGTGATGGGTTCTGACCCATAATCAAAAAGGGGGGTTTGGATAAATGAGCCCTAGGGTGTATTTTGAATCACTGGAGGGAGATAGGATGTGCAATGGGAGCATATCTCTCCAGAAACAGGTAACTGAATATTGTAATAATTGGTGGCCTTTGTACCCTTTGGATGTGTCTCGGTTTGAAAGACAGGTGCCTGCCAAGGAAGGCGGGAACCTCCCTTGGAATGGAAAATATGACCTCCTACCCTACAAATTATTTAGCTTTGAAATTATGGGGCTTTCAGGCAAAGATATGGGAAAAGGAATAACAGTTCTTTACTGGAATATATATATGTGTGTGTATATGTATATGTGTATATATATGTGTGTGTATATATATGTATATATGTTGGAGTCAGAGGCACAGAGAATATCCCTGTATCTGTGCTGACAAGCTCAGACACTCACAAGAACACTGAGTTAAACCTAAGACCATGGAGAAAGCTCCTACAACTAAGTGGAGAAACTGAGAATGTGAGTGTGTAAGTTAGAGTTTTCTTAAGTCACTGGGTGAGAAAGAGTTGAGTGTTTAAGCTATATTAGTGAATAAGAGACAACATGGAGGATTTAGGGCATTGTCCCTTTCTCCTTCTTCATCTTCTTCATCTTCTTCTAGGGTTTTTGAGTAATAATAGGTGACTGGATGAAAGAATCCGCATTGCGGGACACAGGTGTTTGGGTATTGGGTTAGAAGTGTGTCATGGGTTAGCTTCACCTTTAAGACCGAGTGAAGAAAAGAGGAAGTTGAAGCTACTGGTGACTGATGGGAGTTTTTCTTCCTGACCAATTATCAGCCATTTCCAAGAATTGACAGCAGATCTGACCATTAAAAAGTGAATTCAACTTGTAAACACCCCCTTAAGAAGTATACTCAAAGCTTTCTCGTTCTCTTTCTGGTTTCCGGCGTTTGAGAGGTAACAAGCTCTGTGTTAGTTTCCCCCCCTCTTCCCAGGCCCGGGACAAGGCCACAGGGATGGGGGACGACGAGGAGAGAAAAAGCCGAGCTTAACACTTTTGTTTAGTTTTCAAGGTCTGCTGTTAGACGGAAACCTGACACTATGAACTTTTGCAGCTTTCTTAAAACTTTTAATTCTTTTACTACCTGAATAAACAAACAGATTACTCCTTTTTCTTAGAAAAGACAGAGAGAGACAATTAACATGTAAGACATCATAAAACCACCAAAAACAGTGAAGAAAAGAGTTAAGTTTAAATAAGAAAGAGAGAAAAAAGGAGATGCTTGTTGCTGAAAAGTCTTTCTGTTACAGCTATGGAGATGGACAGTAGTTTAAAGACTCCTTTAATTCATGACTAGAGTATGGGAGGAATAGAGTATTCAAAGCGTGGACTTTAAAAAAAAGTAGTTGTGATAACTGTGAGTTGCTGGAACTTAGGAGTGAAGTGAAGATTTTAAAGCTTTAAAAGAGCCAGAGAGATGGCTGTTTTCCAGGAGGGCTCACAGAGAGAAATGAAGAAGATTTCTACCTTTGAATTACTTATCCTTAAAAATGGCATCCCAGGACTTAAAATGACACCTGCACACCTCGGAAGAGTGTACAATAGGAGGAGTAGACTCTAGGAACTCCATGAATTGGCAGAAAGAGACTTCTGTTTCTCTGCGGAGACTGATGAAAAGACTCTAAAAATTGAGACTGTTTTTGACCACCAAGATTCTAAATTTTTTGTCTCTATGTTGTTATGTGTACAAAGAAATGATCAAGTAGTAAAAAGTAAAAGGGTTCTCTGAAAGTTTATTTTGGTATTCTTATTCTAGTAGTTTGTTAATAAACTGTCTTTATTCCTTTTAAGTTTTAAGCCTGTTTTGCTCTTATTTTAATCCATATCTCTAGCAAGAAATAAGTAGTTTTTGTTACTAGTTTAAACCACGACAAAGTGAAAATAAGTTACTCAGCATATCATTATTGGGCAAGTTGGCACTTAAAAGACCTAGGAGAGAGAGATACTTCACCCTCCATTTTGTAGCTTTTTAGCCTAGTGCACAAAGCTCCTCCCTATCTGTAAATATGTAATATAGGTAAGGAAGAATAAACAACTGAGCTTGAACACAAAAACAGTCTCTGTCTCATTAATCTTGGTCCTGAGGAAAAGAACTGAGCTATCAGTTTCATGCCCTGACAATACCCTGCCTTGTTATATATAACAAGGCAAACAAACAATATTAGCAGCAGCAACAAACAAAAAATTACAAATCAAGTAACAGCCTTGTCTCAGCCATCCAGCCTTTCCCCTTTTGGTGTAGTTATGGCCACAGCCAACAGGGGTGCTGTTGGCTCGTGGCAGGGCAAGACAGGTGTTGCCCTGAAAACTAAGCCTTCTGATCTTGTTTTCATTGTTTTAGTTATTTTCCCAGGAAAGTAAGTATAAACATAAGTTGTTTATACATTCCTTCTAAGAAACATCCTTTGATGGACGTTTCGCATGACCAGTGTGATGGGGAAGGTGGTAACTTAGTTATTCAATCCCTGGTCATAGTCAAGAATCTATAAATACTGGAGTCAGAAAATAAAGTTGCTTCTTTTCCTGTTATACCACTGAGACTTGTTCGTGTGAATCATTCTGTGTCCTTTAGCAACAGGCAGGTGCAATGATTCCCCATAGCTGAAGAAGGCACTGTGGCACGAGCTCAGCAGCCTCTCCACGTGGTTAATGGTGGCTCAGTCCGCAGGAGAGATAGAAAAGGGCCTTCCTGTGCAACATTACAGGAAGCAGCTGGTCTCAGTGCCCCTCCAGGTAGTGAAATAGACTGTAGCAGGAACCTCAGAGCAGCAGGCTGGAGCAGCAGGCGTGAGTACACCTGGGGTGGCAAACAAAGTGTAGCAAAAACTTCAGATCTGTGCCTGGAGCCACGGGGTGTAGGACGGACACACAGTGTTGAGCTAAAGTGTAGCAAAAAGCCTAAAGCAGCAGCAGAAAACAGCGGGGCTGGGTAGCAGCAGGCAGGATCCTGCAAACAGCTGGGACATGCTCCTTCCGGAGGGGGTCGAGAGTCGGGGTCCTAAGCAGAGGGTGAGAGTCCTTTCCAGTGAGGTGGGGTGTTGAATAGATCCCAGTTTAACAGCTGCTCTTATGAGTAAAGGCTCACCCACAGTAAGGAGCAGTGAAGGACAGAACTCCGTGGTGGCAGTGAATTCTCCTTGCAGCAGAAGCAGACTGTCCTGGGGTGACTTTATGATACTGGAATTCCCAGTCTCCTGCTTAATATATATATATCAAGTTCTGCACCTTTAAGGTTAGATTTGATAGCTAGGGAAGTTGAAACTGCTAGAGGCTTATGGGAGTTTTTTCTCCTGACCAATTACTAGCCATATCTGAGAACTGGCAGTGATTTTAACCATTGAAAAGTGAGACCAACCTGTGAACACCTACTTTAAAATGTAAGTCTGTTGGAGTCTGGAATACAGAGTGTGAGCCCTTGTTTCTTATACTTAGTTATAAGATCCAGAAAAACACTGAATTTCATATAATATGAAATTCATGAGCATGTTTTCATGGTGATACATGAAAACAAATGTTAAAGTTAGATAGAAAAAGCTAAAAGAGTGTGCAGATTACAAAGTTTTTTTAATCACTGGGTGAAAAGGTTAGTTTAGAGAACAAGAGACAAGGTGGAGGATATAGGGTGTTGTCTCTTGTCCCTTCTTCTTTCTTTTTCATGTTCTTCTCCTAGAGGTTTTTGGGTGATAGTAAGTGATTGGACAGAAAATGCGACAGGGCAGCACAGAGGTGATGGGTCATTGGGTCATTAAGAAAAATAATATATGTGTCTATTGTTAATTGGGTAAAAATAGGTATAAAGATAAAAGAACTGTGTAGTTCGGAGCCATTTTATGCATCAGACACAAAGTGTGCCACAAGGCCTTGTTGTACGATCAGAAGAAAGAAATGTATTAGATTGCAAAGATTAACCTTGTGTATCCAGCCTAGAAAGACCTGTTAAGTTTTGTGATAACCTTCTAATAAACACGAAAAACAAGATTCTAACGAGCTCAAGAGTTTTTTCAAATCATAAGAACTGAGATAAGCAGGGCTCCCCACGAGGGAGGATCCCAAAAGAATTCAGTCCAAAGGAGGCTGAGAAATCTGGGAAGAGACAGAAAAATACAGAAGAGATGCAGCAGAAACAGAGAAACAGAAAAAATTTTTTTAGAAGAAAAGTTACATAAGTCTGGGAATTTCTTGCTCTCTTTGATTTCCGGCTTCTGATGAGGTAACAGGCTCCAGCTCGAACTCCTCCACCCCCCCACCCCCCCCCCCCACCCACCAAGCCAGACAAGGCTGCAGAGGCGGGGGGGGGGAAAGGCAACAGGGCCAAGTCCGGGTCAGCTGCAGTTTCTGCTGCTGCTGAGTATTATCAGAGACTGCCGAGTAAAAAGAGAGGAAGCCATTGACCTGCAGCGTGCTGAGACAGTGGCCACACTCTCTCAGAACAGCCATGAGAAATTATCTTCCATTGCAAACAGCTCCAGCTGCTGCTCTGGCAGAAAGACCATCTACAAGGCCTGGGCAAGATTTTAACTCTCATTACCCAGATGAGACTTGCAGATTAATCCTTTTTCCAGAGAGAAAGAGAGTGTTCAACATGTAAAGAGACCCCAGAGACTATCAAAGACAGTGAAGAAAAGAATTAAGCCTCAGTGGGGGTAGAGAAAGAAGGAGATGCTTTAATAAGCTGAAAATTTTTCTGTTAAAGACTATGGAGATGGACAGTAGGGTTCTGAAAAAACTCTTTTAATTCATGACAGAGTATATTGGGAGGAATGGAGTGCTTCAAAGTGTGGATTTTGAGCAAATGGTGAAGTGGTTGTGATACTGTGAGATACTGGAACAGAGGGGGAGGAGTAATAGTGGAAGATTTGTGGCCTTTAGGAGGCAAAGAGAGAACTTATGTTTCCAAAGAGGCTCAGAAAAACACATGAAGAGAACTTTTGCCTTTGAATAACTCATCCTTAAAAATGACATCCCTAGACTCATTTGACCCATAACATACCTCAGAGTGATGTGAAATGGGAGGAGTAAACTGATGGCAGAATTTCCGGGCAGCTGGCATCAGAGAAGTAAAAAGCTATGAAGAAAAATAGTTTTCTTGTGAAAAACTCCATAGATTAGCAGAAGAAGACTTCTTTTTCTCTACAAAGACTGATGAAAGGATTATAGAAAGAACTGAGACTGTTTTAACCACCAAAGTTTTTTGTCTCTATGCTGTCATGTGAACAAGGGAATGGTTGGGTAGTGGGAGAGAAAAGGGTTGTTCTGGAGGTTTTATTCTGGTTTCTTATTCTTGTAGTTTTTGTTAATAAACTTTCCTTGTTCCTTTTAAGTTTTAAGCCTGTTTTGCTCTTGTTCTAATCCATATCTCACAACAAAAAATAAGTAAATTTTCTAGTGATTTTTTTGGTTACTGCTTTAAAACCATGATACAGACCAACCTGTAACTTTTCTCTAAAAAATCTGTTTTCTGTTTCTCTGTTTTTGTTGCATCTTTTCTGTATTTTTCTTTATATTCTTGGATTTCTCAGCTTCCTTTGGACTGAATTCTTTTGGGATCCTCCCTCGTGGGAAGCCCTGCTTATCTCAGTTCTTATGATTTGAAGAAAACTCTTGAGCTCGTTAGAATCTTGTTTTTCGTGTTTATTAGAAGGTTATCACAAAACTTAACAGGTCTTTCTAAGCTGGATACACAAGGTTAATCTTTGCAATCTAATACATTTCTTTCTTCTGATGGTACAAACAAGGCTTTGTGGCACACTTTTTGTCTGATGCATAAAATGGCTCCGAACTACACAGTTCTTTTATCTTTATACCTATTTTTACCCAATTAACAATAAACACGTATATTGTTTTTCTTAATGACCCAATGACTTATCACCCCTGTGATGCACTGTGGCATTTTCTACCTAATCACTTACTACTACCCAAAAACCTCTAGGAGAAGAACATGAAGAAGAAAGAAGAACGGATAAGGGACAACACCTTAAATTCTTCATCTTGTCTCCTGTTCTCTAAACTAACTTTTTCACCCAGTGATTAAAAAAACTTTGTAATCTACACACTCTTTTAGCTTTTTTCATCTAACTTTAACATTTGTTTTCATGTATCACCATGAAAACATGCTCATGAATTTCATATTATATGAAATTCAGTGTTTTTCTAGATCTTATAACTAAGTATCAGAAACAAGGGCTCACACTCTGTATTCCAGACTCCAACACAACCGTCTCCCAATTCTAAGAGCAAGAAAGAGTGAGGAGCTGAGCCCAGCCAGTTGTGGTTTCACCGTGGCCAAACTCCAGGCATTCATAAAAGCCACTGGCTCACCCTCCCCTGCCACAGCTGGGCAGAGAAAAAAAATATTAACAAGGGTTCATGAGTTAACGACCAGGAGAAAACACTCCAAGGGTAAAACAGGCTCAGCTTAGAGGTCCAAAGTGAATTTATTACTAACAGTGTCAGAGGAAAAAAATGAGAAGAAAAATAAGCCCTTAAAACAACTTTTTTTCCCCCAACCCCTCCCTCCTTCCCACCAACAGTGCAGGGAGACAGGGCATGGGGGTTTTGGTCAGTTTGTAACCCGAGGATTTTCTTCTGCTGCTCAGGGAGAGGAGTCCTTCCTCGATGAGACTGTGGGGTCCCTACCACAGGAGACAGTTCTCTTTGAACTTCACCAGTGTGGGTCCACTCTCATGAGTAGCAGTCCTCCCAAAACTGCTGCAAAGTGAATTCCTCCCATGGGAAAAGTCTTCCCTAAACTGCTGCAGTGTGGGTCACTCTTCCATAGGGTGCAGACCTCCAAGGACAGGCTGGTCCACCCTGGGAGCAGGGGCCCCCTCTCTCCACCAGGTCTCTCACTGGATCACAGCTTCCTCCAGGCATCCACAGCCTCCGGCATGGGCACCACCCCCACGGAGCTGTGGATGGATCTCTGCATCCCTCATGGACCTCCATGGGCTGCAGGAGTACAGCCTGATTCACCATGGTCTCGGCTGCTGTTCCCCTTCTGGTTTCTCGCCTGTCCTTTCCGCTTGCAAACTCAATGCAGCACCTATTCCCTTAACTGCTCCCCCCTGCGCTCTGCCATCACTGGATGTTTTGGCAGGCAGTGCCTGCTGTGCCTCACTGTTTTTGCATTCCGTACAGCTTTCTTTTCTTATGCAAGATATCAAGCTTGATATTAATTTCCTATCTAAGGTACTGAATCCAAGCCATGTCTCATCATTGTCTAATTCATAAGCTGGCCATATTCTTTCTGAGAATCTAATAAGTCTGGATTTTAAAAGCAATGACTCCCCACCAGTCAGTTCTCCCCAGTTTTTCAGTACTAACACTAAGGGACTGTACTGTCTCTCAGAATATTACTATTGCACTCACAGGAGAATAAACACCCCGTATATTAACACTTATGAGTAAGAAAGTAACCAGGGAGAGAGAGAGAGCAAGAATGAGTAAGATAGGGGATTAGAACTCACAACCTTGAGAGTGGCAGTGCTCAAGCTAACCCACTGTGCCACCATTGGCCCCAGACCAACACTTAACACTGCAATCCTAAAACTGCTTTTTCAGAGGGTGTCCCCTCCTACTACTAGTGGACAAGACGGAGAGCAACAAACAAATGTAAAAGCAGCTTTGCCTAGACCCACTAGGGTCTTTCCACACTAAAAAAAACCTATGAGATTTCTTAACACCTAACTCAGCTGCTAAAACTGATAAAACAAACAATATACCAACTTTATTCAGTTACTCATGTGCCTCTGTGCCAGATCCAAGGATTCTTGAACTCTGATACCTCCTGGACTGCAGCTGGGGCCCCCCTCAGAGTGCTGTCAAGAGTGGAGGGGACAGCTGAGTGTTCCTCTGGTCCAGGGGTTTTCCAGATGCCTTTCTGTCCCTTTGTGGGTTGGCAAAGAACTGATGCTTAAAGAGGCTACCTGGAACACAGGCTGGACAGAGTTAAAGGAATAAAGTAGGTATTTATTAAAAAGGCCTTCAAAGGGTACACCTTGGGCAGTACAAGAGCCCGGCCATGGCTCTGCCCAAGATGGACACGAGATAGACGACTGGTCACGAGTTTTCACACTTTTATAAATTTTGGTCCATTTACATATTTGGTTTAATTGTCCAATTACACCTTCAGGTTATGAAGTCCCATCCTCCTTGTTCACTCTCTTCAATTTGCTGTTGTTTATCCTTCTTAGGCCTGAAGCTGCAACAGTGTCCTTGGTTCTCAGGCTGGAAAAGGATTGTTTTGTCTAACTACACTGTGAAGAGAATTTACTAACAATTTATATGAAATTCAGAGTCACACTAAAGCAGTACAGAATCTGCAAAATATGAAAGCCAAAACTTAAGGCATCAACATGTCCAGACATTTGCAACTCTCCATGCTGCCTTTCTCCACTGGGCTCCGTCTCCCCTCTCCACACGGCTGGCTGTTACCAATCGTGTCGGGGTCACAATATGCTGTTGTTGAGATGGACAAGACTTAACACTCCAAGGTTCATGCAGCAACAGCAAACTTTATTGTTCACAACTCACACATTTATAGGGTTTTCAAAGATCGTGCACTCAATCCCAATTGGCTAGAAACTTTTTATCACCCAGTTCACTGACCAATAACTGCCTGCATATGTGCTCGCCAAAGATTGACTGGCAACTGTTCCCTGCATCCAAGTGCCCCTCAGTGCCCTTCTCCCCAAAGATCTCCACTTCCTTTCTTTCATGGGTATAGGCTGATCAAGTGTCTTGGTTCTAGAAGACAGGTGTCTGCTAGGGAGAGCAGGAGCCTCCCTTGAGATGAAAGAATCTAGACCCCCTCCCTCCTAATTATTATAATTTTGAAATCAAGGGGGCTTTCAGGCAGAGATCTGGGGATAGGAATAACAGTTCTTTACTAGTATAACCAGGTAAACAAACAAACAATAACTACAGCAATAACAAGAACACAAAACCAGGGACCCCGGGACAGCTTTCTCGGCTGAGACGGTGTGGAGGCTAGCTTTAGAGCAAGCTGCAGGCCCCATGGCCTGCCAGCCCTGCCTGAGAGCTAGCCTGGGAAATTCATGGGAGGATTCCAAACAATCCTCAAAGACAGAAAACAGCCTACAGGTGCTGTTTGTCTGTTCCCATGTTTTCCTTGCAGGAGAAGGTCAGGGGGGTGGTGAACCCCACTGACCAATGATGGTAATGTAGTACTTTACTAACCAATAGGAGTTTCCATTCTGTACTTTCTACGAACTAGTCTATATAACATGGCTGTAGCAATAAACTAGAGATTTTCTTCTGTTCTGACTCCCTTGAGAGTCCGTGTCGTTCTTCCTGCCGTTCCCAATTAGAACGACATCTGGTGACCCCGCGTGATAATGAACCGACCCTCCGAGGTCTGGTAACCCGACGTGATGTGCAGCCGACCCCCGAGGTCAGAAAGCAACCAACGTGAAGACGTCTGCTAATCCCCTGAGGGTAAGCAGCGAGCGAGGACAAAGCCAGCCCTTCCCCCTAGAGGGGTAAGTGGAATTCTCCCGGGTTCTCCTAGAGGGAACTGGTATTTTAACCAACGGGATAGTGGAGCCTACCAGAGAGCGGGCTTGGAACGGCCTATCTTGGTGAAGCAGAGCTTGAAATCCCGGGTCCAAGCCGATAGCGTTTGCATAATTGCATTCGCGGAGCCGCCAAGATAAAAATTTTTTTTTCATAATGGAGAACTGTGATTTAGCTGACGAGCAACTGGTCAGCTTTGCATGGCAAGACGCCTTGCTGAACATGAGACTCTGTATTCCTGAGGAAGATATACGCGCTTTGTTCCACTGGGTGAAAGCGCAGGAGTTTGCTGTGACTGTGAATGATGTGTTTAACCTTGAGATTTGGTGGTCAGTGGGGGACCACCTGTGGATTAAGCTGGCTATGGGAGATACCAGTGCGTGCAACTTAGCAGCAACTTGGGGAGTGATTTTTAAGGCACTGAAACAGTGCCAGCCTAAAAGCAGTGAAACCGAGCTGTGTAGCGGTCCTTCAGCTTTGCCCGGACCCTTAGAGAACTTTAGCAGCGGGCAGGAGCAATCCGTGGACCAGAGATCTCCCTCTCCAGAAAAATTTGAGCGCCCGCCATCCGCAGAGCTCGGCGCGCAGGTTTTACCAGCAGGAAAACAACAGAAGAGCGAAAATCGCTCGGCTCTGCCTTTACCGCACCCGCAGGCGCCGCCATCGCCAGCGCAGCGAGAGCCGCCTCTGCCTGCGCCCTCCGCGGAGCCTCCGCCGGCCCCTCCAGGACCAGCGCTGCGAGCACTGCTGCCAGCGGCCGCCGTGGAGCCTCCGCCGGTGCCCCGAGTAGCTGCCAGCGCGGCCGCGAAAAACCCTCTCTTCAGCTCCCCCCGCGCCCAGGGGGCGGGGGGGCGCCGCCGACGCCGCCGCGGAGCCCGGGCAGACGCCCCTGCTCCCCCCGCGCGTGTGCGCCCCGCGCGGAGCGAGCTGCGAGGGGCGGCGCGGAGCCCCAGGGCCCGCACAACACCCCCGCTGCCCCGCGCTGCCCCGCGCTCGCCCGCGCTCCAGCGGGGAAGCGGCGGGGAGGACGGGGAGCAAACTTCGCTCCCCCTCGCGCCCGTCAGTGCGGCCCGCGCGCGCGCGGACCGTGCTACGGGCGCCGGGCCGGGTTCTGCCAACCTTGTGCTGCCAGGTTCTTCTCCTGCGAACCCGAGCTGCCCCGCGAGACGGTGCCGGGGCTCGAGCAGTGCCCCGGCCAACACGCGTTCCACCCCGCCTTGCAGGGGGTGAACCGCACCAAAGCCCTGCAATCCCTGCGAGACCCAAATTTGCTCACTTTGTATCACTTTAGTGTTCTTTTAAACTACTATATTGACAAATTAAGCTGTCAGCTTGAGCAAACTAACAATGTTTTGTATTAGTTCACTGAGTTAAGGATATTTGACTCAACCGTCAAATCCTTGCAAGGAAAACAATCTTTAAACATCATCATAAACCAAAATTCCAAATTAGTATCCATTCCAACATCTAGTAAAAGAAACCACTTGTGCCGTGTTTGTTCTCCCTCCTGCAGGGCCCAGCAGGATGTTACAAACACTGTACATTTTTTATTTTTTTCCTAAACCAAAAGGGTGAGTTGTGGAGGCTAGCTTTAGAGCAAGCTGCAGGCCCCATGGCCTGCCAGCCCTGCCTGAGAGCTAGCCTGGGAAATTCATGGGAGGATTCCAAACAATCCTCAAAGACAGAAAACAGCCTACAGGTGCTGTTTGTCTGTTCCCATGTTTTCCTTGCAGGAGAAGGTCAGGGGGGTGGTGAACCCCACTGACCAATGATGGTAATGTAGTACTTTACTAACCAATAGGAGTTTCCATTCTGTACTTTCTACGAACTAGTCTATATAACATGGCTGTAGCAATAAACTAGAGATTTTCTTCTGTTCTGACTCCCTTGAGAGTCCGTGTCGTTCTTTCTGCCGTTCCCAATCAGAACGACAAGACGGGATGGAGGAGAGGCTTGGTTTTCACAAACCCCTCGGGCAGTCAGTCCCGGTGCTCCTGCAGGGCTCCGAGGAACAGTCGGCTGGAACAGCAGGGATGAGCAGAGATCCCGGGATGGTGGATGAGGTGTATCAGCAGCTCCACGGCGGTGGCTGGCAGGACAGGGGGTGCGAGGCCACCAACAAAGAGGGGAGAAGGAGAAGCAGCAGCTCCGCGACCCAGCACACGAACGTCCTTCCCCGAAACCAAGGAAAAGCCAGCTAAAAACTGTCCCCACCCTCCTTTTTCTGCCCCTTTCCCCCCCCACCCTGGGCCCGGCCACTCTTTGTCCTTTGTGAGCACCCCTAAGTATCGGTAGTTAGGTTGTCCCAGCACATAATGGGTAAAAATTCCCACCTAACCCTCAACATCAAGTTAAAGTCAGGGTTACTCATGTCTGTGAGGCCTTCAGGCCAGCTGTTAGCCATCACACTGTGTCCCAACTTTGTTTTGTTTTTCTTCTTAAATATGTTATCACAGGGGCATTACCAACCTCTCTAATTGGCCCAACCTTGGCCAGCAGCATGTCCATCTTCAAAGCCATCAGGGATTGGCCCTGCTGGACATGGTGGAAGCTTCTATCAGCTTCTCACAGAAGCCACCTCCATGGCCGATCCACTACCAAAAATCAGGCCATGCAAAACCAACACAACCCCCCAGCCAAAATCTTGCTTTATCCCTGCCCTTCCAAAGAGAAAGCCCCCCCAGCTAAGAGGGTAGCCAACTTCACCCTTCCCCCTCCTCCTCCCCCTCCCAGCCACATCTTTTGTCTTGTATCGTCATTATCATCCCTTAGGCAAGAAAGGAGAGAAAAATTCCCTGAGAGGAAGAAAAAAAAAAGAAAAATCCTAACCTCCAACAGGATGATGGTGAAAAATGTCCGAAGAATGAAACTTTATGTTATCATGCACTGTTACAATTGTTTTGTCATCAGGAAAGGAAATGGAATGAGGTGTCATATGTAGATTTGTTTTTCACACTGCGTAATCAGCTGGAATGGAAAAAAAGAAAAAGTGTTAGCTTACCAAGTAATCCCATAATTTTGGCTTTAGAGTAAGATAAAAAAACCTCAAAAACCTAAGCGATGCTGCTTGGCTTGTAGTATTGGGAAGCGTTGTTTAAATTATGATTGCACAGAGGAAGGGGAGGTTGATTTACTGGTAGTCCCTGAGAAGGGAGAGGATGGATGCAGAAGGAAGATGTTTGGAGTGATGGCATTTGTCTTCCCAAGAAAAACTGTTATGTGTGATGGGGCCATGCTCTGGGAGATGGCTGAACACTTACCTGCCCATGGGAAATACTGAATTAATTTCTTGTACTCTTCCAATTCTCTCCCTGATTCCAGTGGTGAGACAGTGTGATGTTTTTTAGCACTAGCAAAAAATCACCAGAGTGCTTACTCATTTCTTGCTGTGAGATATGAATTAAGAGAAGGGTAAAACAGGCTTAAAATTTAAAAGGAATAATGAAACTTTATTAATAGGACTACAAGAATAAGAAACCAGAATAAAACCTCCAGAAACTTTTTTTCCTCCCCCACCCAACCTTTTTCCTTTCTCAACTGACACCATACAGACAAAATATGGGATGTTAAAGCAGTACCAACTATACAATAGTCTTTTTCATCAGTCTTTGTAGGGAGATTAGTTTTCTCTTGTCATTCCATGAAGAGTTCTCTGCAAGAAACAGTTTTCTCCTGGCTTTTCATTTCTATGATTGGCAGCCGCCTGGGAAAAAATCTCGGCCATGATGCCTTACTCCCATTTTCACACCACTCAGAGGTGTGTTCATGGGCCATGAACTCAAGGGGTATTATTTTAAGGATGGGTTATTCAAAGGCAAAGGTTCTCTTTATCTGTTTCTATGATCATCTCTAGGGACAGAGGTTTTCTCCTTTTCTCCCTGGGGAAAGAGGGTTTTCATCAACTCTCACTTCTCTCTCTCTGTTCAAGCTTCTCATGGGATCACAGATACTCCACCATTTGCTTAGCTTCATGAAATGGATACCGTTTCTCAGATCTACAGTTTGAAATACTTCATTCCCCCCTATACCCTTTCATGAATTAAAGGAGTTTTTCAGAACATTATTGTTCATCTCCATGGCCTTACCAAAAGAATATTTTAGCTTATTAAAGCATCTTCTCATGCTCCTTCCATCTGCGGCTTGACTCCCTCTTTTACTGACCTTGATGTTTCATGTTGTCTCTCTATATGTCGATTACTCTGACTATTCTCTCTCTGGAGAAGAAATTAAAGTCTACCGGTCTCATCGGTGTAGTGAAAGAGTTAAATCTAGCCCAAGCCACAGCAGGTATTCATGGTGTCAGATTTCAGCTCGGCAGCCACTGGAAAGCAGTGGACGGTTTTTGACCTGGGGCAGTCTGTGCGGGCTATGGGGGGGAGGGGGAGGGTGAGAGGGTATTGGCAAGATGCCAGCAGCCATGACCCAGCCCAGCCTAGGGCTGGGGGCCACAGCAGAGCCTCCATCCCCCACCCGGGAGCTGCTGGAGCCCAACCCAGCCCCGCCCCCCGCCCCCCCCCGCAGGCTGCACAGGCCTCAGGGGAGCAGGGCCAACTGCACCAGAGTTCTGATATCTTTCAAGGCCAGAAACTAAAAGAGCCAGAAGTTCCCGTGTTGTAATCCTCCTCTCGGGGGGACCCCTCTGTCCCACCCCCCGTGGTGAGAGCCCTGCTCGTCACAGAACACGGGCGGCAGAGGGGGTCCTGGAGTGGATACACCACAGACTAACAGTATCTAGACACAGGAGGCCAAACTTGCTGGAATAATCCCGGGTTTATTGTCTGTCGTCCATCCGGGGCAAGAGAGAGACCAAAATGCCCTGGGTCTTATCTCTTATACTAGGGGGCAGGGGTGATCGGAGGATACAGGGAGGTCACAGCCAATAGGAAGGCGGAAGGGAAAGAAGGTTTTCAGGTAGGAACTAACATTACACAAACCAGAGGTGAGTTTTACCCTTGGGAGATACCAAGATTTTTTAGATGCACTACAACATTCCTGGGCTTGATTTTTAAAAGGTGGTAGTCACAAAGGTGATCTTACTTTTCAGTGGTCCAAAATGCTATCAGTTTTCAAAACTGGCTAGCTATTTGCCTGATCACAAGCAGATTAGAAACTCCCAGCAGCCTCTCTCAGAGAAATCACTTCTGTGGGTGTTTTCCACTTTTTTTCCTTAATGCCAAACTACCACAGAGAGTAAGCAAGTGCTACTGCTGGTTTGGGTTACACCACACTTTTTGGCATGATTAAGATCTGTTAGTGCTGCTTAACTGGTAATGAGCAGGCTCCTGTGCTTGCCATGGGGCTCATTTCCCTGACTGTATATTAGAATCTAGTGCTTGTTAGTGTAACTTTTCTCTATAAAATTATTTTTCGTTTCTTTTTTCTCTTTCTCTGATTCTGCTGCACTTCGTTTGTAATTTTCTGTCTCTTCCTGGATTTCTCAGTCTTCTTTGGGCTGAATTCTTTTGGGATCCTCCCTCGTAGGAAGTCCTGCTTATCTCAGTTCTTTAGGTTTGAAGAAAACTCCCGAGCTCGTTAGAATCTTGTTTCTCGTGCTTATTAGAAGGTCATTACAAAACTTGGCAGGTCTCTCCAGACTAGCTGCACAAGCTTAATTCTTTACAATGTGGTACATTTCTTTCTTCTGATGGTACAACAAGGCCTTGTGGCTCACTTTGTGTTTGAAAGCACAAAATGGCCCTGAATTACGCAGTTCTTTTATCTTTATACTTATTTTTACCCAATTAACAATAGACATGTATATTATTTTTCTTAATGACCCTTCACCTGTGTGCTGCACTGCGGCATTTTCTAACCAATCACTTACTATTACGCAAAAACCTTTAGAAGAAGAATATGAAGAAGAAAGAAGAAAGATAAGAAACAACATTCTAAATCCTCCATCTTGCCTTCTGCTTTCTAAACTAACTTTTTCACCCAGTGACTTAAGAAAACTCTCTAATCTACACACACACTTTTAGCTATTCTAACAGTTGTATTCATGTATCACCATGAAAACATGCTCATGAATTTCATATTATATGAAATTCAGTGTTTTCTTGGATCTTAGAAATAAGTATCAGAAACAAGAGCACACACTGTATCTCAGACTCCAACAGTTATTAGCCACTTTCTGCTTTTGCTACTTGCCATACTGCTTATCACCTCAATGTATTGTGCCTGGGAACATTTTGCTAACAGCCATGATGATGCACTTGGGCTAATAGGTGGTCAGTGCTGCTGTTTCTGTGCTGCTGTATCAGTGTTGTGGTTTGACACTGGCCAATTGCCAGGCATCCATGAAAGGAGATTACTCACCCTCCCCTGCCACAGCTGGGCAGAGGAGAGGTAGATTAAGCTAAGGGTTCATGAGTTAAGGACCAGAAGAAAACATTCCAAGGGCAAAAGAGGCTCAACTTAGAAGTACAAAGTGAGTTTATTACTAACAAAATCAGACCAGGATAATGAGTAGTAAAATAAGTGCTTAAAACCACCTTTTTCCCCCCACCACCTCCCTCCTTCCCACCGAAAAGGCAGGGGACAGGGTGGGGAGGGGGGGTTTAGTAAGGTTACCACATGAGGATTTCTTCCACTGCTCAGGGAGAGGAGTCCTTCCCCTATGAGACCGTGGAGTCTTTCCCACGGGAGACAGTTCTCTTTGAACTTCTCCACTGTGGCTCCAAATTTCACAAACAACAGGCCTCCCAAAACTGCTGCAATGTGGGTCACTTTTCCACAGGGTGCAGTCCTTCAAGGACAGGATGCTCCAGCCTGGGAGCAGGAGCTCCTTCACCTCCACTGGGTCTCCCACTGGATCACAGCCTCCTCCAGGCATCCACCCCCTCCGGCATGGACATTTCCCCCATGGGCTGCAGGTGGATCTCTGCATCCCCTGTAGACCTCCATGGGCTGCAAGGGTACGGCCTGCTTCCCCATGGTCATCACCACAGCCTGCAGAGGAATCTTGGCTCTGCAGCCTGGAGCACCTCCTTCCCCTTCTTTCTTCACTGACCTTGATGTCTCCTTGTTGTTTCCCTCACATGTTCTCACCTCCTCCGCTTCTCTGGCTAGGAAAAAAATGTGCCCCACTTTGTTTTGATTTTCTTCTTAAATATGTTATCACAGAGGCATTACCAACCTCTCTAATTGTCCCAGCCTTGGCCAGCAGCATGTCCTTCTTTAGAGGCATCAGGGATTGACTGCCAGACATGGTAGAAGCTTATAGCAGCTTCTCACAGAAGCCACCTCTGTGGCCCCCCGCTACCAAAAACCAGGCTGTGCAAAACCAACACAACCATACAGGCAGGAACTGTGAGGCTGTTTTGCAAGCCCCATGGGGGAGAGCAATTGGAACTAATGAACCAATGCTAGTTAAGAAAGACTCAGCAGGCACTTATGGGGAAGACTCAGAGAAACCTGTGAAGGTATTTGAAATCACTGTCCAAACTCAAGACCCTGACTGGAGTGATATGACAGTAGTACTGGATATGTTGTTGCTATCTGTAAAGAGAAGGGCCACTGGAAGCAGGCATGTTCATGGGGAAATGGACGAATAGGAGCTGCCAGACCCTGGACTTCACCCAGAGCTCCTGATCAGGCAGTAAGGCTCCTAATGTTAGAGATGTGTGACGAGGACCCGAGGTGTCATCCCCAGCTGAACCTCTAGTTACATTAATACTAGGGAACAAGAAAAAAGATTTCTTAGTAGATACTGGAGTGGTGTATTTGGGTTTAAATATGTGTAAAGGAAAATTTAGTTTGGAAATTATTAATGTAGTTGGCACTGCTGGGGAAAGGCAAAATCAGCCATTCTTTCAACCTTTGAAATTTCAAATTGGGAAAAGTGGTTAAATCATCAATTTTTGTATATGACAGACTGTTCTTTGCCCCTATTAGGAAGAGATATTTAAGCATATTTGAAGCACTAAAAACTTTTGAGGAAAGAAAAAAAAGTTCACATCCCTGAAACTAAGGTGTGGTAATGCATAGTTACCTAGTTTCTGTGTGGACTTTCCAAGCAGCTGTGATGTGTTTTTCCCCTCCCTGTCCCTGAAACATTATCCCATTGGTTGGTGCTATATGTCCCCCCGCCCCTCTCCCGAGGTTTGAAAAAGCCCGGGAAGGAGAAACCCGGCCTCTTTTTCCCCTGGAATCCAGCCAGAATAAACATCCTCTGATACTCCCGGGGGAGAAGCAGCTTCCTTTTGGGTCTTTTTCTTGGTCTCGAAGGACCTCCTGAACCCCTCCATCGACAGAGCTAGCCTGGATTACGTTGAGGGGCTAAGGAAGGGTCTCCTTCACTAAGGTTCTGGAAGCCCAAGTTTTTGCTACAGTGACTTGAACCATTGGAAGAAGAAATCCCTGCTCAGGTAGAAAATACAGTTATTCCCTTGGTATGGGCTATGGATGTCCCAGGGCGTATAAAATTGACAGAACTTGTGACAGGATCATTAAGACTTAACGTTAAACCGGTAAGGCAGAATCATTATTCTATAAAACTAAGTGTGAAGAGGGGTAATGGAAAACCACTCAGACTATTCACTGAGTCCTCATAGAGGTATAGCAAACATCATTTATTTCTATCTTTAGCATACATTTATAGGGTCCTACAGGGTTAGCGCGGCTTAACAAGCTACTATTGGTTAATACATATTGTTTTACATTCTTTTCCATGTACACAATGCCACTGTTTTTCTTTATTCTTGCTGTTCCAGGAGAGTTTCAAGGACACTGCCCTTGGAATTGTCACCTGGATTGAAAGATGGGTTGTGCAGACAGGTTTTTACTAAAATATCATGCCCTTCTTCTGCTAAAATGTTTCACTACAATTCCCCCTTTTTCTTTTTGCACAACCCAGGCTTTGGATGCGTCATGGGGTTACTTTACCTTTAAGAAAGTTAAAGTTGCTGGGGACTGCCTAGAGTCTTTTCTCATGACCAATTATCAGTCATTGCTGAGAATTGACAGCAGTTTTAGCCATTAAAAAAGGGGATCAACTTGTGAACCCCACCTTAAAGTGTAAAACCAGAGCTCTCTTGTTCTCTTTGTTTCCTGACTGTGAAGAGTGGCGGAGCTCCAAGCCTCCCGTTCCCTGCTCAGGCCATGCGGCCGGGCGGGGACCGGGCTGGGCCTGCCGCTTTTCCGGGCCGGGAGATGGGTCCTGCGGGGGGCTTGCTCCGGGCCAGGTCAGGCCGGGCCGGGCCCGGCCCGATCTTTGGCTTGGCTGCAGGTTTTGCTGTAACTACATTCACTAAAAAACTGCCGAGTGAAGAAAGAGAGGGGCTCTGGGCCTGCTGCAAGCAGAGACGGTGACCACGCCCTCCAGAGCAGCTATGAGGAACTTTCCATCGCAGACGGCTCTAGCTCCTGTTCAGCAGAAGTCACCGAACCATCTACAAAACTTGGGCAGGATTTTAACTCTTTCTTATCCAGATGAGACTTGTGGATTACTCTTTTTATCCAGAGAGAGAAAAGGAGAGTGATCAACATGAAAAGAGACTTTATAAACTACCAGTGACAAGAAAGAAAAGAAGCTTCAAGAAAGGTAGAGAATTAAGAAGATGCTTTAATTAAGCTGAAATATCTTTCTGTTAAAACTATGGGGATGGACAATGAAGTCCTGAAAAGAACTCCTTTAATTCATGATGGAGTATGGGGAGGAATAGAGTGTTCAAAGTAAAATTTGAGTAAAAAGTAGAGTAATTATGATATAGTGAAGTGCTGGGAGATTTGAAGCCTTGAGAGGCAATGAGAAAACTGTTTTCTAGTGAAGCTCACAGAAACAGATGAAGAATACTTTTTGCCTTTGAATAACTTATCCTTAAAAATGCTATCCCTAGACTCATGACCCATAACACATTTCAGAGTGATGTGGAATGGGAGGAGTGGGCTCTGATAACAGCAGCTCTAGGCAGCTGATATCAGGAAAACGGAAAACTATAACAAAAATAGTTTTCTTGTGAGAAACTCCATAAATTAACAGAAAGAAACTTCTGTTTCTCTACAGAGACTGATGAAAAGACTGTAGAGGGAATTGGGACTGTTTAAACCATCAAAGTTCTAAAGTTTTTGTCTCTGTTGTTATGTGAACAAAAGAATGGTGGGCAGTAAGAAATGAAAAGGTTTTTTCTGGAAGTTTATTCTGGTGTTCTTATTATTGTAGTTTGTCAATAAACTTTCTTTATTCCTTTTAAATTTTATGCCTGGTTTGCTCTTGTTTTAATCCTTATCTCACAGCAAGAAATAAGTAATTTTTTTTTTCCCCTTTTGTTAATTACTGGTTTAAAACCACGACAGGATGTGATTCATTCTAGACTTCTACAGATACAGGATAACATACAGCTCAAAACAACTATCCCTATTAATACTATAATCAAAATTCATCCCCCTTCTAGCACAAGAGACTTCAACCA
Source organism: Poecile montanus (assembly GCA_038429875.1). NCBI lineage: Eukaryota > Metazoa > Chordata > Aves > Passeriformes > Paridae > Poecile > Poecile montanus. Next base: position 104,671,666 of record CM076541.1, read on the forward strand.
TTCAGTAATGCCCCAGTTGGCTAACCAACTTCCAATGCGGTCACTATCTTCTTTCAGGGCATATAACTTATTCTGTAGCTGTTTTAGTTGTTTGTGGATTGAGACTGAATGGTCAGTAAGGTTTAAACAGCACATGCCTTGCAAACTCCTCACAACCATGTCCTTGTGCCAAGAGCAAGAAATCAATTGCAGCTCAATTTTGTAATACGGCGTGACGTACACTACTTACATCAGCTGAAAGTTCACTCTAACATTGTTCCTGTCAAATTTAGTTCCTTCCTGGTCCAGCAAGCTAGCCTTTTTAGAGTTGATAAGCCTTAATAGCAGCTGCTCTTGGAGTAAAAAATGAAGCCAGCCATACTATACCACGACCCCAAAAGTCTGGGTCACTAACATCATCACACTGTAATTCATTCAAGCTTTGCTTTGACCGTTTGATGATTTTTACTTTACCAGCTATATTCAGCAATTGGTGTAAATTTGGATGGAACAAAGTAAGTTTTCCAAGGTAGCAGGGTCCTCCATGTGGGCTAGCAGGAATGCCATTCCATACTCTATCTCCATAGATTAGAAATATTGCATTAGGTAGTTGCCTTGGTAATCGTCCTGAGATTACACTGTGAATAAAAAGCTTTACTTTCAGTGTTAGTGATAAGATCAACTATAGGGTTAACTGTAGCCCAGTGTTGCATCATTTTGTTGGAATGGCTTGTCATTGGGGGCTCAAACATTATCCATCCTCCTGAGGTATTGGTGGAACCTAATAAGTCCAATTCTTCTGGGAGCCCTAAGGTAACATTGAGAATTTCAATAATTTTGGCTTGCCAACAGGCTTCAAGTTGTCTTGATGTGAAGCTAACAGTGCAATTACACTCTCGTAACATTGCCAATTGATTCAGTTGAGCTTCATTGCTAACTAAACCTTTAAATGCTTGAGGATCCCATTCAGGGACTCCTATGAGACAGGTGTGAAACTAGGCTTAAACACATTGATCTTTGGCCAGTTAAGTGTGCTAGAGTGACTCATATGTTCTGTCGCTTTTGGATGTTAGTTAGCAGACAGTTGGTTGGGACTATATACAAAAAAATTACTTGTCATCCTGAGAATCAGGCCTTTCGATATTGTTTTCACAATTTCTAACCACTTTCCCAGGAAAGTAACTATAAACATCCGTGTTTATACATTCCATTAAAGATATGCTTTTTGATGGACGTCTCTCACAGCCAGTGAGGTCGGGAAAGTGGTAACCTGACTATCCAATCCCTGGTCGTGGCTGAAAACCTATAAATACTGAAAGAACAAATAAACACTTCTTCTTTCACCGCACATGGAGCTGCGTCTGTGTGAATCATTTCGTATCCGCCACTGACATCTGGTGACGGTTGCAGGGTAATGTCCAGCCCTGGGGACATGGCTGCCTTTGGGTTTTGTCCTACGGAAGCCCTGGTTGTGGGGGTTTGGCTAGCTGTTTTTGATCAGAAACAGATTAATGTTTCGGATGCTGATTTTCAGCGGTTGTATGCTTATGGGAGAGCTGAAGGGTTTTTTTCCTGTGGTTGAGGCTGTTTTTTAGAAGCTGGCTTGGGACGCGTTAGGCAATTCCCTGATCTGGGCGAAGTCTGTAGCATACGATCCCCACCTGGCCCAGCTTCTTCTGATCTGGCGGCAGTGTGACTGCGCTCTGAATAGCTGCGCGTCCTCTTCTGCCGGGTCGGTAGCCGCTTTCTCTGACCTGGATGAAAGGGATGGCTCGGACTCCAGCTGTGGGAGCGGGGCGGAGGTCTCCCTCTCCCCTCACGATGCAGAGCCGAGGGACATCTGTATCTTGGGTTCCAAGGTCGGCTCCCCCACGGTTGCCAGGGCCCCCGGCAGGTTGAGTCCCAGACAGCGGGCCGCTGGGGGCACTGCGGAGCCAGTGGGCGTGACCCCGCCTTGCCCGGCGCCCCAGCGGCATAAGCCTGGGGCGGGGTTGCCTCCTTTGTGTGCCTTCCCGGTGCAGGCCGACGGGGGGCTGCCTGAACAGGAGGCGGCACCGCCCCTGGGGGCAGCATCAGGGATGGTCCCATGTCCCCGTTGCGGCTGGGCTGTGCCCTACCCCGCGGTGGGGGACGGGACGGGCTCAGGCTCCCTGCCGGCGGCCGCGCATGCACATCTTGTTCCAATGGAGGAGGGGCCGGAGCCGATTCTTGGGTTTTGCCCCCCCCCGAGGAGACGCTGTTAAAAGCGATTCCAAACGCTGCTACTCCCATGCTGGATTCGTGGGGCGTGGGGATGGGTGCTGCGAGTGACGTGGACGCCAGGCTGGCTTCTGCATGCTCCATGGTGCAGGTTTCCCCCTCCTGCGAGCCTGGGACGCCCCCTGGCAGCAGAGCAGGACTGTGCTGCGGATCCGCGGGCCGTGCCTTCCCCTGCGTCTTGGTCCCCGCCCCCCGCGCTGGGGGCAGGCTGTGTCGCGCTGGCTCCACCTCGCCTTGCCTCAGGTTCCTGGGCATCGCCTGAGCCTGCGGCTGGAGAGAGGACACCCCTGCCGTCTCCTATGGCCGAGGCTGCTGCGGCAGATCAGGGTCTTTCATTGTTTACTCTTGGCTCAGGTGGTGATGCCACGGGGGTGAAGCCGGTGGCCCCAAAGGGCAAGGAGTCCTGGGCTGGTGGAGCTTCTTCGGCTGGCCCTTGGACTTTGCCCCCCTACCAGATGACTGTGTGGCCACAGGATCAGGCATGATTTTGGGAGGTGGTGAAGGCTAAGGTTGACAAGGTAGCTGGCTGTGATTCTGAGCGCAGCCCCCTAGATGGCGATGATGGCTCCTCTGGTTCTGCTGGTATTGCGACGGCTGTGGCACCAGGCGCTGTTGTGGTGTCTTTTGTCCAGGTGCCTGGCCCTGTCTCAGGGCACTCTGAGACAGGACGTAGCAGGCAAGGCCTCTCCTCCGGATAGGTATCAGGCTCTCCCTGTGCTTCAGGATGTGACTCAGAGGACTCATCAGCCGTTATCCTGGAAAGCCTTGGCAAATCTCTGGGACACGACAGAGAAACATGGGTTAGGGTCGAATGAGGTTATGCAGGCCCTTCACGGCCTTGTGGGTGATGTCCTCCTACCTTATGATATCCGGAGTATAGCCCGTGTTCTTTTTCAGCTGATGGAGTATGGCATTTTTGAGTCACAGTGGGCTCAGTTGGCATGTCGAGTGGTGCAGCAGAATACTACTTTGGGTCAGTGGGATGCCAGGCAGGTGATTGGCTCTGATGCAGATGGCATAGGCTTGTGTACTGGCAGGTGTCACTGCCGAGGAGACCCTACAGTGGCTGCTGCTCAGTGGCCAACTTGGGTGAAGCTGCAGGGTGGGCAGTGGCAACAGGCCAGCAAGAAGCAGAAAAAGAAGGCGCAGGGGGTTCGGCTCCTCTGTTTTACTGTGCCCGGTGTGGTAGGCTGAATCATGTGGCAAATGTGTGCAAGTCAAGGGTCCATGCCAATGGTCAGCCTCTGTCGGGCTCGGGAAACAGAAAACCAAGCGCGATGGGGAGACGCGCTCAGACACAAGCCTCTCTTCACACCCTGGAGCCGATGGAGGTCTGCTTGGCCAGCTCGTAGCCAGCACCTCCGGCTCAACAGGCCTTGATGTCTTCACAGCAGACACAGTTGTCTTTGACTCTTGCAGGATGTACAGGGTTCCTTTGGATGCTTTTGGTCCAGTGGGTGAGAGCATGAGTGCTCTTCTTGTGGGGAGGTCTAGTACCACTGCTCGGAGCATCATTGTGCACCTAGGAATCACTGATTCAGATTTCACGGGACAGATTTATGCCATGGTTTTCATGCTCACCCCCCCGTTACTATCCCTGCAGGAACCAGATTTGCTAAACTTGTGCCTTTTAAGTATTTTGTTCGCAGAGCGGAGGACCGGCTACTGCAAGATGGCTGCTTCGGGTCCACTGGGCCGCCTCAGGTTCACTGGACTTTTGTCCCGATGTACAAGGATCGTCCTGAATGGATGTGCAGACTGTCTAACGCCTCCTATACGGTGGCTGGTAGACAAACCCTTTTGGGAGAACCAGTGGCCCCTCCCTCACGATAAGCTAGTCGCCCTCTGTGATTTGGTGCAAGAACAGTTAGACCAGTGTCATCTGGAGTCTTTGACCAGTCCCTGGAACACTCCTGTTTTCTGTATCAAGAAGTCTGGGAAATGGAGGTTGCTGCAAAACCTCCAGAAAGTTAATGCTGTGATGGAAAGCATGGGTACGTTGCAGGTTGGCATGCCGTCACCCACCATGCTTCCCAATGATTGGCCAGTTCTCATTGTAGATCTGAAGGATTGTTTCTTTACAATTCCTTTGCATCCCGATGACAGACCGAAATTTGCCTTCTCGGTGCCAGCTGTCAATAATGCTGAGCCTGCACAGAGATATCAATGGAGGGTTTTGCCACAAGGCATGCAAAATTCACAGGCCATTTGCCAATGATATGTGGCTCGAGCCCTGTCTGAAGTTTGCTGGCAGTTTCCTGATGCTCATCTTTATCTTTATATGGATGACATCTTGGTGGCTGTGCCCACCCAGAATGGCTTGCTGTGGATACAGCCTCAGCTGATCACTGCCTTGCACTCTCATGGGCTGCAAGTGGCTCCAGAAAAGGTTCAGCAACAACCTCCTTGAAAATATTTGGGAGTCAAAATTTTGGAACGAACAGTCCAACATCAGGAGGTGCAATTTTTGTATTCATTGAAGACACTGAATGATGTCCAAAAATTGGTGGGTGTCGTTATTTGGTTGCGTCCCTATTTGGGACTGACCATGGCACAACTGTCTCCCTTGTTTGGTCTGTTAAAGGGGGACTCTGGTTTAAAGTCACCTCGGACACTGACCCCAGAGGCATGGCAGGTGCTGGAGGAGATTCAGCGAGCAGTTTCTGCTCGTCAGTTTATTGCATTGATCCTTCCATTGATGTCACTGTTTTCATTACCACTCCATATTTGCATCCCACAGGTATCACTGGCCAATGGAATGACGAATGGTCTTATCTCTTGCATGACGTGGTGTCATAGTTTAGGGCAAATTTGGGAGAGAACCCCAGGACACCTGGAATGGGCCTTCTTACCACATCAGCTGCAGAAGACGGCAACTGCATTGTTTGAGCTGATAGCTTGCTTGATAGTCAAATGCCAGATACGGTGTTTGCAATTGATGGGTGCGGATCCCGCAAAGATTGTGCTCCCAGTACCACGGGAGGACTTTGACTGGTGCTTTGCGAACAATATTTCCCTGCAAAGTGCTCTGGAAAACTTTCTGGGCAGATCACTTATCATCTCCCCAGTCACAAGCTATTGCCAGTGGCAAAATTCACTGAAATTTCTTTGTGGCCCAAAAAAAGTCAGGAACCTGTGCAAGGACCCATTGTCTTTACTGATGGTTTGGGGAGGAATGGGAAGGCCATTGCTACCTGGAAGGATGGATCTGAGTGGCAGGTTCTGGAGAGTCATGAGGACGGGTCGGCCCAATTGATGGAATTACGGGCTGCTGTCATGGCATTTCAGAAATTTTTCTAGGAACCTTTCAATCTGGTCACAGATTCCACCTATGTGGCTGACATAGCCCAGCGGTTGAGTCATTCAGTTTTGAAGGAGGTTAGCAATTCTGCCCTGTTTCATATACTGAAGGCCTTGTGGTGTGCCATTCAGGCTCGGGTGCATCCGTACTACGTTCTGCATGTGAGGAGTCATACCCATTTGCCAGGGTTCATTGCAGAAGATAATGCGAGGGATGACAAGTTGACTAACCCTGCGTGGGTTGCACCTCAGACTGATATGCTCAAGCAGGCCAAGGCATCGAATGGGTTTTTCCACCAGAACACACATACTTTGCAGAAGCAGTTTCAATTGATGTCAGCTGAGGTCCATGACATTGTTGAGTCTTGTGACGACTGTCATGTGCTTGCTGCACCTTTTCCTGCAGGTGTAAACCCCAGAGGCCTTAGGGACTTGGAGCTTTGGCAGACAGATGTCACCCAAGTTGCCGAGTTCGGTCGGCTCCGGTATGTGCACATCAGTGTGGACACTTTCTCTTCTGCAATGTAGGCTTCTGCTCACACAGGAGAAAAGACCCGTGATGTCATTGCCCACTGGAGGCAGGCCTTTTCCATTTTAGGCATACCTTCTGCTGTGAAGACCGATAATGGTCCTGCTTACGCCTCTTAGAAGGTGCAGTGGTTCCTGCTGTTGTGGGGTGTGTCACACAAGTTTGGTATCCCTCATTCTCCTACAGGTCAGGCTATTGTAGAACGTGCTCATGGTACACTTAAGCGAGTTCTACAGAAGCAGAAACGGGGAATGCAGGGTGACACCCCACAGTCAGTTGAAAAAAGCTTTATATACCCTCAGTCACCTCATGGTGACGCAGAACTCTAAGAACCCGGTCATGTTGAACCATCACCTTTCATTGCAGGCTTTGGATGAGACGCATCAGCCTCAAGTGAAGGTTCGAGTGAGGAATTTAGTCACCAAACAGTGGGAAGGTCCCTATGACCTTATCGCTTCGAGGCATGAGTATGCGTGTGTATCCATAGATACTGGGGTATGCTGGGTACCCGCAAAGTGCATTCGTCCTGACCTGTGACAGCAAAGGCAGCATCCAGCCGATGAGTGGGTTAGAGACCGTGACCAAATTTAAAGTCATCAAATGGATGGGCCATCGGATGATGTCTCAGATGCAGATGACATGAGTGATCACCCCGATGGCCCATCCACAAGCAGACACTGATGTTAGACACTTTTTCATTTTTATTTTTTGTAATGGAGAAAGGGTGAGATATCGCCCTGAAACTAAAGCCTTCTGATTGCCTAGAACATTGTTAATTTTCTCTGTTATTTTCCTTTTTGATTGTTTAAATATTGTTTTCTCTGTTCATTTTTTTTTTTTTTTAAAGACAAAAGGGTGAGATGTTGCCCTTAAAATTAAACCTTCTGTTCCTGTTTTCAGTTTCCAGCCACTTTCCCAGGAAAGTAACTATAAACAGATGTTTATACATTCTTTTAAAGAAACGTCTTTTGATGGACGTTTCTCACGACCAGTGTGATTGGGAAGGTTGTAACCTAACTATCCAATACCTGGTCATTGTTGAGAATCTATAAATACTATAGTCACGGAAATATAATTGTTCTTTTTCCTTATCATACATTGAGACATGTCCGTGTGAATAATTTCGTGTCCTGCAGTCACAGGGAAACTCTAAGTTAACCTTTAAATAGAAATGGAAGCGTTCTCATTATCATAATTAAAGCAATATTATATAATTTGTGACTCAGCAAATGAAAAACATGCGTGCATCAATGGGTGCCAGACTTGAAAGGTCACTTGGAAAAGACAATGATGAAGATGAAAGTGATGAAGTAAGAGGACACCCCTCCTCAAAATTACCAGAAAAGTATATTGGATGGTAGTCTGAGGAAGCCTTTGGGCCTACTAGGGGAATTTCTAGAGGGAAGCCATGGAAGAATCTGCCACAGGCTTCAAGAAAGCCTGACTGCTTGGGATGAGACAAAATGCTCCTCCCATGGTGCTATGCAACACTATGTAAATTTACCTCATCCCCTATAGGTCAGTGACCTTTGCCTTGCCCCTGTGCCACCCCTGTGCCCCTAGACTATTGGCCCTTGCCCCCATACTTAGCCTGAGACACTGCAGGAAGTCTTGGTCTTTTGTCACTGGAACCTTTGGTGGGGTTTGCAATAAACCTCTCTGGAATGGTATACAGAAGACCCTTTCTGTCTTTCTTCGCTGACCTATCTGTGGTGTGTGTGAGTTTTGGATACAGTGACTGTCCGTGCCAACCTGAATGGCTTTCTCAAGAGATGCTTTGGAGTGGTAGCAGTAAGAATATCCATTTTCCACACTGCAACAGTAGTCTTGCTCTGTAAAAGAGGAGCAAGAAGAAACTGGACACCTATCCTGTGACGTAACATGCTGGGAGAGCACGAGGGGAAAGCTATGAGAAAGCTTTTGTGTTACAATGTGTATAAACCCTGGAAATTTTTTTTCTTTGGACATTCTTGGTGAATAAATAACCGTATGTCCCCAAATGTTAGCCAGAGTTGTTATTAGGAATGTTTGCCCCACAACTGACAGTTGCGGTGTCTTAAACCCTTTATTTCAGTCCTTTGTTTCAGAAGCTGCAGCAACTATTATAATACTGTGCACTAGGAAGCAATATTGAAGCAATTATATTGGAGCAATTATATTAGAGCAAAACCAATTATTAAATAGAGATTGTTGCCCAGGCTAACAACAGTGAACAAAGCTCTTTGGCTCAAGGAGTGACCTTGAGGGGCCTTCCCACTTCAGGGAGGCATCTACACACACACCCCCCAGGAAGGGATATGTCAGGAGACACTGCTGTTAAAATTTGTGACTGGGCTTTTTGTAATCTAAAATGCTGGACTGTCAGTCGGGTATGTCCAGGCCAGCTATGCGAGCTCAGCTTTGGAAAATTTATCAGTAGTATCACTTTATTCCTTTATCCAGGTATTTTACCAGGTCTGCCATATCTTCACATCCCTCTCAGGTTTTTTAACTGTGGGATTGATGAGTCAGGCTGGTTTAAGAATTATTCACCCCAAAAGCAGTGTGACCCCCCCCTTCTTCATTTACCTTTGCAAACAGGGCATTGTTGGAGCTTTACCCCATTCCAGGCAGAGCATCCTGCTACAGAACCCACATGGGATGACCCTGCCCACTGTCCTGCCACTTTTCCTCACTCTCACACCCCTTTCCCATGGTCCCCGGAATTCCCAGCTTCCCCAGAGAACAATTTGGGGATGTCTCCCCCACGCTGTGCTTGGTTTTGGGGTCTTGACCCTTTCCTCCTCAGTCTGGGGGTCCAAAGTCACCTCCCACTCGGTTTGGGGCTCCCACTCCATCTTATACACTTCTTCCCCCCTTTCTCATTGTCCTTCCCTCTCTCCCGCTCTCCCTGCTCACCCGAGAGCTCCTCGCCAGCAGCCAGGGGGGCTCCAAGCACCTCTAGTACCACCAATACGCCCCCAGTTTCTCATCCATCCCCATCCCCAGCGCCGGGCAGGTGGTGACACCCCAAATGAAGCCGGGCTGTGCCGGGGGTAGTGCCCACGGCTGCGTGGTGCTGGGAGCACCATTATGGAACAGTGTGGAGTGCTGGGCGGCGGCATCAGCAAGGCTCCGGCCCACACTCGGCCCCCTCTGCAGCCGCCACCCCCAGAACAGTGCGGGAGAGCCGGCCTGGGAGTCGCCCACCTCCCCTCTCCCCAAATTCCCCTCCCGAGGGGCGCTGGGGGGAGGGGGAGCGTAAGTGGGGACCAAATAGGGAACTCTGGGCCCTGCGGGTCTGCCTGGCAATTGGTGAGTCATCATCAGGAAAAGCTATGATTGGCTAAAAATTGTTGAGTGCTCTGGGCTCTCTATATCGCTCTGGCAACAGATGTCAAAATCCCAGTGAGCTCTGATTGGCTGAAAATAGTTACGGTCTCTGTTTTCTCTTTGTCTGCCTGACAACTTGTGAGTCATCAGTGCTCCTCATTCTAATTTGCTGAGAGCTGCTTTAAGGGTGGGGGCTGGAGGGAGGGAGGACACCCTGTCTATCAGAATGTTGGACCCCAACAAGCAGCTTGTCACCTCCCAAAACTGGGGGTTATAAAATCCCCTCAGCCACCAGTGGAGCCACGTGGTCACCCCAACCACCCAAAATGAGCGGCAAACCCACAAAAGCCATTTATAAGCCCTCGAAATTGGCAGAAAGCAGCAGTATGCTCCCCAAAATGTGTTCCCTTCATCCCTCCCGGTAGGGTGAAAGAGACTGAATTCTCATAGTATGTGGCTAAATCTGTGATTAACTAACAAAACGCTTTAATGACTTTTTGCCCTACCGCATGACAAAGATAAAGGGAACATTGTTTAGAAATGGAATCTATAGATTATGTTTAACCAGAGACTAAGAAATGTTCAGGAAAAATATAGCTGAATAGGCATATGTTGAGGGAACATTGTTTAAAAACAGGATCTATAGGTTAATAGATGTTCAGGATATATTAAATAATTTCTTTGCAAGTAGACAGGATACATCTCTTAAAATAAATAAGTAACCAATCAACAACCAACCTTCAAGGCTGTGGAGCAAGCTGTCCAGGACAATAACGAAACACACCATCAAGAACCAGTTTTCTAGTTTGAAAACAACCGGGACGAAGCATGCACCAAATAAGAAAGTTCAATTAAAGGACAAATGATGAAGACGGTAGAATGACCACCAGAGGGACTGTGTTCTTACAAAAGGACAGTAGATGGCAGAAAAACAACGTAAATTGTAGTAAGCTAAAAACTACAGAAATAGGTATGTTTAGGTAAAATATACCCAAGAAAACTCATGAATATGTAATAACATTTGTAAATATAAACAACCTGAAACCGCTATGTCATTGGGAGCATTCATGGAAGGAAAATCCCCAGTGCTACTCTAGCACTGCTAATAAAGGATGCCTGCTAAACACTGATCAAATCTCTATGTTGAGTGATTTATTTGTTTCAAGAGCCCCATTCCAAGTGCTGGAGCCACATGTCGTCTCACTCTCAGTACCATCCCCGAAGAACTGGGGAGTACATCAAAACCACCTCAGAAATGGAGGATATCTCAAAATCCCTTCAGGAACATGTGATACCCCAAAACTAACTCAGGCACCAGGACTCACCCACCTGATCATCCCCAGCTTTTGGCTTATTCCAGACCCCATTCCACGCTCCTAATCCTCAAACCACTGCACCCCACCCCTCATGGGAGGGAGGGAGGGATGGAGGAAGGGAGGGAGGGAGGAAGGGAGGGAGGGAGGAAGGAAGGGAGGGAGGAAGGAAGGGAGAAAGGGAGGAAGGGAGGAAGGGAGGAAGGGAGGAAAGGAGGAAGGGAGGAAGAAAGGAAGTGGCGGAAGGAAGGAAGGAAGGAAGTGGCAAAAGGAAGTGGCGGAAGGAAGTGGCGGAAGGAAGGAAGTGGCGGAAGGAAGGAAGTGGCGGAAGGAAGGAAGTGGCGGAAGGAAGTGGCGGAAGGAAGTGGCGGAAGGAAGTGGCGGAAGGAAGTGGCGGAAGGAAGTGGCGGAAGGAAGTGGCGGAAGGAAGGAAGTGGCGGAAGGAAGGAAGGAAGGAAGTGGCTGAAGGAAGGAAGGAAGGAAGGAAGGAAGGAAGGAAGTGGCGGAAGGAAGGAAGGAAGGAAGGAAGGAAGGAAGTGGCGGAAGGAAGGAAGGAAGGAAGGAAGGAAGGAAGTGGCGGAAGGAAGGAAGGAAGGAAGGAAGGAAGGAAGTGGCGGAAGGAAGGAAGGAAGGAAGGAAGGAAGGAAGGAAGGAAGGAAGGAAGGAAGGAAGGAAGGAAGGAAGGAAGGAAGGAAGGAAGGAAGGAAGGAAGGAAGGAAGGAAGGAAGGAAGGAAGGAAGGAAGGAAGGAAGGAAGGAAGGAAGGAAGGAAGGAAGGAAGGAAGGAAGGAAGGAAGGAAGGAAGGAAGGAAGGAAGGAAGGAAGGAAGGAAGGAAGGAAGGAAGTGGCAGAAGCAAGGAAGTGGCGGAAGGAAGGAAGTGGCGGAAGGAAGGAAGTGGCGGAAGGAAGGAAGGAAGTGGTGGAAGGAAGGAAGGAAGGAAGGAAGGAAGGAAGGAAGGAAGGAAGGAAGGAAGGAAGGAAGGAAGGAAGGAAGGAAGGAAGGAAGGAAGGAAGGAAGGAAGGAAGGAAGGAAGGAAGGAAGGAAGGAAGGAAGGAAGGAAGTGGCGGAAGGAAGGAAGGAAGTGGCGGAAGGAAGTGGCGGAAGGAAGTGGCGGAAGGAAGTGGCGGAAGGAAGTGGCGGAAGGAAGTGGCGGAAGGAAGTGGCGGAAGGAAGTGGCGGAAGGAAGTGGCGGAAGGAAGGAAGGAAGGAAGGAAGGAAGGAAGGAAGGAAGGAAGGAAGGAAGGAAGGAAGGAAGGAAGGAAGGAAGGAAGGAAGGAAGGAAGGAAGGAAGGAAGGAAGGAAGGAAGGAAGGAAGGAAGGAAGGAAGGAAGGAAGGAAGGAAGGAAGGAAGGAAGGAAGGAAGGAAGGAAGGAAGGAAGGAAGGAAGGAAGGAAGGAAGGAAGGAAGGAAGGAAGGAAGGAAGGAAGTGGCAGAAGCAAGGAAGTGGCGGAAGGAAGGAAGTGGCGGAAGGAAGGAAGTGGCGGAAGGAAGGAAGTGGCGGAAGGAAGGAAGGAAGTGGCGGAAGGAAGGAAGGAAGTGGCGGAAGGAAGGAAGTGGCGGAAGGAAGGAAGGAAGGAAGGAAGGAAGGAAGGAAGGAAGGAAGGAAGGAAGGAAGGAAGGAAGGAAGGAAGGAAGGAAGGAAGGAAGGAAGGAAGGAAGGAAGGAAGGAAGGAAGGAAGGAAGGAAGGAAGGAAGGAAGGAAGGAAGGAAGGAAGGAAGGAAGGAAGGAAGGAAGGAAGGAAGTGGCGGAAGGAAGGAAGTGGCGGAAGGAAGGAAGTGGCGGAAGGAAGGAAGTGGCGGAAGTGGCGGAAGTGGTAAAAGGAAGGAAGGAAGGAAGTGGCGGAAGGAAGTGGCGGAAGGAAGTGGCGGAAGGAAGTGGCGGAAGGAAGTGGCGGAAGGAAGTGGCGGAAGGAAGTGGCGGAAGGAAGTGGCGGAAGGAAGGAAGGAAGGAAGGAAGGAAGGAAGGAAGGAAGGAAGGAAGGAAGGAAGGAAGGAAGGAAGGAAGGAAGGAAGGAAGGAAGGAAGGAAGGAAGGAAGGAAGGAAGGAAGGAAGGAAGGAAGGAAGGAAGGAAGGAAGGAAGGAAGGAAGGAAGGAAGGAAGGAAGGAAGGAAGTGGCGGAAGGAAGGAAGTGGCGGAAGGAAGGAAGGAAGGAAGGAAGGAAGTGGCGGAAGGAAGGAAGGAAGGAAGTGGCGGAAGGAAGGAAGTGGCGGAAGGAAGGAAGTGGCGGAAGGAAGTGGCGGAAGGAAGGAAGGAAGGAAGTGGCGGAAGGAAGGAAGTGGCGGAAGGAAGGAAGTGGCGGAAGGAAGGAAGGAAGGAAGGAAGGAAGGAAGGAAGGAAGGAAGGAAGGAAGGAAGGAAGGAAGGAAGGAAGGAAGGAAGGAAGGAAGGAAGGAAGGAAGGAAGGAAGGAAGGAAGGAAGGAAGGAAGGAAGGAAGGAAGGAAGGAAGGAAGGAAGGAAGGAAGGAAGGAAGGAAGGAAGGAAGGAAGGAAGGAAAGAAGGAAGTGGCTAAAGGAAGTGGCGGAAGGAAGGAAGTGGCGGAAGGAAGGAAGGAAGGAAGGAAGTGGCGGAAGGAAGGAAGGAAGTGGCGGAAGGAAGTGGCGGAAGGAAGTGGCGGAAGGAAGTGGCGGAAGGAAGTGGCGGAAGGAAGGAAGGAAGGAAGGAAGGAAGGAAGGAAGGAAGGAAGGAAGGAAGGAAGGAAGGAAGGAAGGAAGTGGCGGAAGGAAGGAAGTGGCGGAAGGAAGGAAGTGGCGGAAGGAAGGAAGGAAGGAAGGAAGGAAGGAAGGAAGGAAGGAAGGAAGGAAGGAAGGAAGGAAGGAAGGAAGGAAGGAAGGAAGGAAGGAAGGAAGGAAGGAAGGAAGGAAGGAAGGAAGGAAGGAAGGAAGGAAGGAAGGAAGGAAGGAAGGAAGTGGCGGAAGGAAGGAAGGAAGGAAGGAAGGAAGGAAGGAAGGAAGGAAGGAAGGAAGGAAGGAAGGAAGGAAGGAAGGAAGTGGCGGAAGTGGCGGAAGTGGTGGAAGGAAGGAAGGAAGGAAGTGGCGGAAGGAAGGAAGGAAGTGGCGGAAGGAAGGAAGGAAGTGGCGGAAGGAAGGAAGGAAGGAAGGAAGGAAGGAAGGAAGGAAGGAAGGAAGGAAGGAAGGAAGGAAGGAAGGAAGGAAGGAAGGAAGGAAGGAAGGAAGGAAGGAAGGAAGGAAGGAAGGAAGGAAGGAAGGAAGGAAGGAAGGAAGGAAGGAAGGAAGGAAGGAAGGAAGGAAGGAAGGAAGGAAGGAAGTGGTGGAAGGAAGGAAGGAAGTGGCGGAAGGAAGTGGCGGAAGGAAGGAAGGAAGGAAGGAAGGAAGGAAGGAAGGAAGGAAGGAAGGAAGGAAGGAAGGAAGGAAGGAAGGAAGGAAGGAAGGAAGGAAGGAAGGAAGGAAGGAAGGAAGGAAGGAAGGAAGGAAGGAAGGAAGGAAGGAAGGAAGGAAGGAAGGAAGTGGCGGAAGGAAGGAAGTGGCAGAAGGAAGGAAGTGGCGGAAGTGGCGGAAGTGGTGGAAGGAAGTGGCGGAAGGAAGTGGCGGAAGGAAGTGGCGGAAGGAAGGAAGGAAGGAAGGAAGGAAGGAAGGAAGGAAGGAAGGAAGGAAGGAAGGAAGGAAGGAAGGAAGGAAGGAAGGAAGGAAGGAAGGAAGGAAGGAAGGAAGGAAGGAAGGAAGGAAGGAAGGAAGGAAGGAAGGAAGGAAGGAAGGAAGGAAGGAAGGAAGGAAGGAAGGAAGGAAGGAAGGAAGGAAGTGGCGGAAGGAAGGAAGTGGCGGAAGGAAGGAAGGAAGGAAGGAAGTGGCGGAAGGAAGGAAGGAAGGAAGGAAGGAAGGAAGTGGCGGAAGGAAGGAAGGAAGGAAGTGGCGGAAGGAAGGAAGTGGCGGAAGGAAGGAAGTGGCGGAAGGAAGTGGCGGAAGGAAGTGGCGGAAGGAAGGAAGGAAGGAAGGAAGGAAGGAAGGAAGGAAGGAAGGAAGGAAGGAAGGAAGGAAGGAAGGAAGGAAGGAAGGAAGGAAGGAAGGAAGGAAGGAAGGAAGGAAGGAAGGAAGGAAGGAAGGAAGGAAGGAAGGAAGGAAGGAAGGAAGGAAGGAAGGAAGGAAGGAAGGAAGGAAGGAAGGAAGGAAGGAAGGAAGGAAGGAAGGAAAGAAGGAAGTGGCTAAAGGAAGTGGCGGAAGGAAGGAAGTGGCGGAAGGAAGGAAGTGGCGGAAGGAAGGAAGGAAGGAAGGAAGTGGCGGAAGGAAGGAAGGAAGTGGCGGAAGGAAGTGGCGGAAGGAAGTGGCGGAAGGAAGTGGCGGAAGGAAGTGGCGGAAGGAAGGAAGGAAGGAAGGAAGGAAGGAAGGAAGGAAGGAAGGAAGGAAGGAAGGAAGGAAGGAAGGAAGGAAGGAAGGAAGGAAGGAAGGAAGGAAGGAAGGAAGGAAGGAAGGAAGGAAGGAAGGAAGGAAGGAAGGAAGGAAGGAAGGAAGGAAGGAAGGAAGGAAGGAAGGAAGGAAGGAAGGAAGTGGCGGAAGGAAGGAAGGAAGGAAGGAAGGAAGTGGCGGAAGGAAGGAAGGAAGTGGCGGAAGGAAGGAAGGAAGTGGCGGAAGGAAGGAAGGAAGGAAGGAAGGAAGGAAGGAAGGAAGGAAGGAAGGAAGGAAGGAAGGAAGGAAGGAAGGAAGGAAGGAAGGAAGGAAGGAAGGAAGGAAGGAAGGAAGGAAGGAAGGAAGGAAGGAAGGAAGGAAGGAAGGAAGGAAGGAAGGAAGGAAGGAAGTGGCGGAAGGAAGGAAGGAAGTGGCGGAAGGAAGGAAGGAAGTGGCGGAAGGAAGGAAGGAAGTGGCGGAAGGAAGGAAGTGGCGGAAGGAAGGAAGTGGCGGAAGGAAGGAAGTGGCGGAAGGAAGGAAGTGGCAAAAGGAAGGAAGTGGCGGAAGGAAGGAAGGAAGGAAGGAAGGAAGGAAGGAAGGAAGGAAGGAAGGAAGGAAGGAAGGAAGGAAGGAAGGAAGGAAGGAAGGAAGGAAGGAAGGAAGGAAGGAAGGAAGGAAGGAAGGAAGGAAGGAAGGAAGGAAGGAAGGAAGGAAGGAAGGAAGTGGCGGAAGGAAGGAAGGAAGGAAGGAAGGAAGTGGCGGAAGGAAGGAAGTGGCGGAAGGAAGGAAGGAAGGAAGGAAGTGGCGGAAGGAAGGAAGGAAGGAAGTGGCGGAAGGAAGGAAGTGGCGGAAGGAAGGAAGGAAGGAAGTGGCGGAAGGAAGGAAGGAAGGAAGGAAGGAAGGAAGGAAGGAAGGAAGGAAGGAAGGAAGGAAAAAAGTGGCGGAAGGAAGGAAGGAAGGAAGGAAGGAAGGAAGGAAGGAAGGAAGGAAGGAAGGAAGGAAGGAAGGAAGGAAGGAAGGAAGGAAGGAAGGAAGGAAGGAAGGAAGGAAGGAAGGAAGGAAGGAAGGAAGGAAGGAAGGAAGGAAGGAAGGAAGGAAGGAAGGAAGGAAGGAAGGAAGGAAGGAAGGAAGGAAGGAAGTGGCGGAAGGAAGGAAGGAAGGAAGGAAGGAAGTGGCGGAAGGAAGGAAGTGGCGGAAGGAAGGAAGTGGCGGAAGGAAGGAAGGAAGGAAGGAAGGAAGGAAGGAAGGAAGGAAGGAAGGAAGGAAGGAAGGAAGGAAGGAAGGAAGGAAGGAAGGAAGGAAGGAAGGAAGGAAGGAAGGAAGGAAGGAAGGAAGGAAGGAAGGAAGGAAGGAAGGAAGGGAAGGAAGGAAGGAAGGAAGGAAGGAAGGAAGGAAGGAAGGAAGGAAGGAAGGAAGGAAGGAAGGAAGGAAGGAAGGAAGGAAGGAAGGAAGGAAGGAAGGAAGGAAGGAAGGAAGGAAGGAAGGAAGGAAGGAAGGAAGGAAGGAAGTGGCGGAAGGAAGGAAGGAAGGAAGGAAGGAAGGAAGGAAGGAAGGAAGGAAGGAAGGAAGGAAGGAAGGAAGGAAGGAAGTGGCGGAAGGAAGGAAGGAAGGAAGGAAGGAAGGAAGGAAGGAAGGAAGGAAGGAAGGAAGGAAGGAAGGAAGGAAGGAAGGAAGGAAGTGGCGGAAGGAAGGAAGGAAGGAAGTGGCGGAAGGAAGGAAGGAAGGAAGGAAGGAAGGAAGGAAGGAAGGAAGGAAGGAAGGAAGGAAGGAAGGAAGGAAGGAAGGAAGGAAGGAAGGAAGGAAGGAAGGAAGGAAGGAAGGAAGGAAGGAAGGAAGGAAGGAAGGAAGGAAGGAAGGAAGGAAGGAAGGAAGGAAGGAAGGAAGGAAGGAAGGAAGGAAGGAAGGAAGGAAGGAAGGAAAGAAGGAAGGAAGGAAGTGGCGGAAGGAAGGAAGGAAGGAAGTGGCGGAAGGAAGGAAGTGGCGGAAGGAAGGAAGGAAGGAAGTGGCGGAAGGAAGGAAGGAAGGAAGGAAGGAAGGAAGGAAGTGGCGGAAGGAAGGAAGTGGCGGAAGGAAGGAAGTGGCGGAAGGAAGTGGCGGAAGGAAGTGGCGGAAGGAAGTGGCGGAAGGAAGGAAGGAAGGAAGGAAGGAAGGAAGGAAGGAAGGAAGGAAGGAAGGAAGGAAGGAAGGAAGGAAGGAAGGAAGGAAGGAAGGAAGGAAGGAAGGAAGGAAGGAAGGAAGGAAGGAAGGAAGGAAGGAAGGAAGGAAGGAAGGAAGGAAGGAAGGAAGGAAGGAAGGAAGGAAGGAAGGAAGTGGCCGAAGGAAGGAAGTGGCGGAAGGAAGGAAGTGGCGGAAGGAAGGAAGTGGCGGAAGGAAGGAAGGAAGTGGCGGAAGGAAGGAAGGAAGTGGCGGAAGGAAGTGGCGGAAGGAAGTGGCGGAAGGAAGTGGCGGAAGGAAGGAAGGAAGGAAGGAAGGAAGGAAGGAAGGAAGGAAGGAAGGAAGGAAGGAAGGAAGGAAGGAAGGAAGGAAGGAAGGAAGGAAGGAAGGAAGGAAGGAAGGAAGGAAGGAAGGAAGGAAGGAAGGAAGGAAGGAAGGAAGGAAGGAAGGAAGGAAGGAAGGAAGGAAGGAAGGAAGGAAGGAAGGAAGGAAGGAAGGAAGGAAGGAAGGAAGGAAGGAAGGAAGGAAGGAAGTGGCGGAAGGAAGGAAGGAAGGAAGGAAGGAAGGAAGTGGCGGAAGGAAGGAAGGAAGGAAGGAAGTGGCGGAAGGAAGGAAGGAAGGAAGGAAGGAAGGAAGGAAGGAAGGAAGGAAGGAAGGAAGGAAGGAAGGAAGGA
This sequence comes from Poecile montanus, assembly GCA_038429875.1. Taxonomy (NCBI): domain Eukaryota; kingdom Metazoa; phylum Chordata; class Aves; order Passeriformes; family Paridae; genus Poecile; species Poecile montanus. The sequence continues at coordinate 104,689,524 of CM076541.1, forward strand.
AGGAAGGAAGGAAGGAAGGAAGGAAGGAAGTGGCGGAAGGAAGGAAGGAAGGAAGGAAGGAAGGAAGGAAGGAAGGAAGGAAGGAAGTGGCGGAAGGAAGGAAGGAAATAAGTGGCGGAAGGAAGGAAGGAAGTGGCGGAAGGAAGGAAGGAAGTGGCGGAAGGAAGGAAGGAAGTGGCGGAAGGAAGGAAGGAAGTGGCGGAAGGAAGGAAGTGGCGGAAGGAAGGAAGTGGCGGAAGGAAGGAAGTGGCGGAAGGAAGGAAGTGGCAAAAGGAAGGAAGTGGCGGAAGGAAGGAAGGAAGGAAGGAAGGAAGGAAGGAAGGAAGGAAGGAAGGAAGGAAGGAAGGAAGGAAGGAAGGAAGGAAGGAAGGAAGGAAGGAAGGAAGGAAGGAAGGAAGGAAGGAAGGAAGGAAGGAAGGAAGGAAGGAAGGAAGGAAGGAAGGAAGGAAGGAAGGAAGGAAGGAAGTGGCGGAAGGAAGGAAGGAAGGAAGGAAGGAAGTGGCGGAAGGAAGGAAGTGGCGGAAGGAAGGAAGGAAGGAAGGAAGTGGCGGAAGGAAGGAAGGAAGGAAGTGGCGGAAGGAAGGAAGTGGCGGAAGGAAGGAAGGAAGGAAGTGGCGGAAGGAAGGAAGGAAGGAAGGAAGGAAGGAAGGAAGGAAGGAAGGAAGGAAGGAAGGAAGGAAGGAAGGAAGGAAAAAAGTGGCGGAAGGAAGGAAGGAAGGAAGGAAGGAAGGAAGGAAGGAAGGAAGGAAGGAAGGAAGGAAGGAAGGAAGGAAGGAAGGAAGGAAGGAAGGAAGGAAGGAAGGAAGGAAGGAAGGAAGGAAGGAAGGAAGGAAGGAAGGAAGGAAGGAAGGAAGGAAGGAAGGAAGGAAGGAAGGAAGGAAGGAAGGAAGGAAGGAAGGAAGGAAGGAAGGAAGGAAGGAAGGAAGTGGCGGAAGGAAGGAAGTGGCGGAAGGAAGGAAGTGGCGGAAGGAAGGAAGTGGCGGAAGGAAGGAAGGAAGGAAGGAAGGAAGGAAGGAAGGAAGGAAGGAAGGAAGGAAGGAAGGAAGGAAGGAAGGAAGGAAGGAAGGAAGGAAGGAAGGAAGGAAGGAAGGAAGGAAGGAAGGAAGGAAGGAAGGGAAGGAAGGAAGGAAGGAAGGAAGGAAGGAAGGAAGGAAGGAAGGAAGGAAGGAAGGAAGGAAGGAAGGAAGGAAGGAAGGAAGGAAGGAAGGAAGGAAGGAAGGAAGGAAGGAAGGAAGGAAGTGGCGGAAGGAAGGAAGGAAGGAAGGAAGGAAGGAAGGAAGGAAGGAAGGAAGGAAGGAAGGAAGGAAGGAAGTGGCGGAAGGAAGGAAGGAAGGAAGGAAGGAAGGAAGGAAGGAAGGAAGGAAGGAAGGAAGGAAGGAAGGAAGTGGCGGAAGGAAGGAAGGAAGGAAGTGGCGGAAGGAAGGAAGGAAGGAAGGAAGGAAGGAAGGAAGGAAGGAAGGAAGGAAGGAAGGAAGGAAGGAAGGAAGGAAGGAAGGAAGGAAGGAAGGAAGGAAGGAAGGAAGGAAGGAAGGAAGGAAGGAAGGAAGGAAGGAAGGAAGGAAGGAAGGAAGGAAGGAAGGAAGGAAGGAAGGAAGGAAGGAAGGAAGGAAGGAAGGAAGGAAGGAAGGAAGGAAAGAAGGAAGGAAGGAAGTGGCGGAAGGAAGGAAGGAAGGAAGTGGCGGAAGGAAGGAAGTGGCGGAAGGAAGGAAGGAAGGAAGTGGCGGAAGGAAGGAAGGAAGGAAGGAAGGAAGTGGCGGAAGGAAGGAAGTGGCGGAAGGAAGGAAGTGGCGGAAGGAAGTGGCGGAAGGAAGTGGCGGAAGGAAGTGGCGGAAGGAAGGGGGAAGGAAGGAAGGAAGGAAGGAAGGAAGGAAGGAAGGAAGGAAGGAAGGAAGGAAGGAAGGAAGGAAGGAAGGAAGGAAGGAAGGAAGGAAGGAAGGAAGGAAGGAAGGAAGGAAGGAAGGAAGGAAGGAAGGAAGGAAGGAAGGAAGGAAGGAAGGAAGGAAGGAAGTGGCCGAAGGAAGGAAGTGGCGGAAGGAAGGAAGTGGCGGAAGGAAGGAAGTGGCGGAAGGAAGGAAGGAAGTGGCGGAAGGAAGGAAGGAAGTGGCGGAAGGAAGTGGCGGAAGGAAGTGGCGGAAGGAAGTGGCGGAAGGAAGGAAGGAAGGAAGGAAGGAAGGAAGGAAGGAAGGAAGGAAGGAAGGAAGGAAGGAAGGAAGGAAGGAAGGAAGGAAGGAAGGAAGGAAGGAAGGAAGGAAGGAAGGAAGGAAGGAAGGAAGGAAGGAAGGAAGGAAGGAAGGAAGGAAGGAAGGAAGGAAGGAAGGAAGGAAGGAAGGAAGGAAGGAAGGAAGGAAGGAAGGAAGGAAGGAAGTGGCGGAAGGAAGGAAGGAAGGAAGGAAGGAAGGAAGTGGCGGAAGGAAGGAAGGAAGGAAGGAAGGAAGGAAGGAAGGAAGGAAGGAAGGAAGGAAGGAAGGAAGGAAGGAAGGAAGGAAGGAAGGAAGGAAGGAAGGAAGGAAGGAAGGAAGGAAGGAAGGAAGGAAGGAAGGAAGGAAGGAAGGAAGGAAGGAAGGAAGGAAGGAAGGAAGGAAGGAAGGAAGGAAGTGGCGGAAGGAAGGAAGGAAATAAGTGGCGGAAGGAAGGAAGGAAGTGGCGGAAGGAAGGAAGGAAGTGGCGGAAGGAAGGAAGGAAGGAAGGAAGTGGCGGAAGGAAGTGGCGGAAGGAAGGAAGGAAGGAAGGAAGGAAGGAAGGAAGGAAGGAAGGAAGGAAGGAAGGAAGGAAGGAAGGAAGGAAGGAAGGAAGGAAGGAAGGAAGGAAGGAAGGAAGGAAGGAAGGAAGGAAGGAAGGAAGGAAGGAAGGAAGGAAGGAAGGAAGGAAGGAAGGAAGGAAGGAAGGAAGGAAGGAAGGAAGGAAGGAAGGAAGGAAGGAAGGAAGGAAGGAAGTGGCGGAAGGAAGGAAGGAAGGAAGGAAGTGGCGGAAGGAAGGAAGTGGCGGAAGGAAGGAAGGAAGGAAGGAAGGAAGGAAGGAAGGAAGGAAGGAAGGAAGGAAGGAAGGAAGGAAGGAAGGAAGGAAGGAAGGAAGGAAGGAAGGAAGGAAGGAAGGAAGGAAGGAAGGAAGGAAGGAAGGAAGGAAGGAAGGAAGGAAGGAAGGAAGGAAGGAAGGAAGGAAGGAAGTGGCGGAAGGAAGGAAGGAAGTGGCGGAAGGAAGGAAGTGGCGGAAGGAAGGAAGGAAGGAAGGAAGGAAGGAAGGAAGGAAGGAAGGAAGGAAGGAAGGAAGGAAGGAAGGAAGGAAGGAAGGAAGGAAGGAAGGAAGGAAGGAAGGAAGGAAGGAAGGAAGGAAGGAAGGAAGGAAGGAAGGAAGGAAGGAAGTGGCGGAAGGAAGGAAGGAAGGAAGTGGCGGAAGGAAGGAAGTGGCGGAAGGAAGGAAGTGGCGGAAGGAAGGAAGGAAGGAAGGAAGGAAGGAAGGAAGGAAGGAAGGAAGGAAGGAAGGAAGGAAGGAAGGAAGGAAGGAAGGAAGGAAGGAAGGAAGGAAGGAAGGAAGGAAGGAAGGAAGGAAGGAAGGAAGGAAGGAAGGAAGTGGCGGAAGGAAGGAAGGAAGTGGCGGAAGGAAGTGGCGGAAGGAAGGAAGGAAGGAAGGAAGGAAGGAAGGAAGGAAGGAAGGAAGGAAGGAAGGAAGGAAGGAAGGAAGGAAGGAAGGAAGGAAGGAAGGAAGGAAGGAAGGAAGGAAGGAAGGAAGGAAGGAAGGAAGGAAGGAAGGAAGGAAGGAAGGAAGGAAGGAAGTGGCGGAAGGAAGGAAGGAAGGAAGGAAGGAAGGAAGGAAGGAAGGAAGGAAGGAAGGAAGGAAGGAAGGAAGGAAGGAAGTGGCGGAAGGAAGGAAGGAAGGAAGGAAGGAAGGAAGGAAGTGGCGGAAGGAAGGAAGTGGCGGAAGGAAGGAAGGAAGGAAGTGGCGGAAGGAAGTGGCGGAAGGAAGTGGCGGAAGGAAGGAAGGAAGGAAGGAAGGAAGGAAGGAAGGAAGGAAGGAAGGAAGGAAGGAAGGAAGGAAGGAAGGAAGGAAGGAAGGAAGGAAGGAAGGAAGGAAGGAAGGAAGGAAGGAAGGAAGGAAGGAAGGAAGGAAGGAAGGAAGGAAGGAAGGAAGGAAGGAAGGAAGGAAGGAAGGAAGGAAGGAAGGAAGGAAGGAAGGAAGGAAGGAAGGAAGGAAGGAAGGAAGGAAGGAAGGAAGGAAGGAAGGAAGGAAGGAAGGAAGGAAGGAAGGAAGGAAGTGGCGGAAGGAAGGAAGTGGCGGAAGGAAGGAAGTGGCGGAAAGAAGGAAGGAAGGAAGGAAGGAAGGAAGGAAGGAAGGAAGGAAGGAAGGAAGGAAGGAAGGAAGGAAGGAAGGAAGGAAGGAAGGAAGGAAGGAAGGAAGGAAGGAAGGAAGGAAGGAAGGAAGGAAGGAAGGAAGGAAGGAAGGAAGGAAGGAAGGAAGGAAGGAAGGAAGTGGCGGAAGGAAGGAAGTGGCGGAAGGAAGGAAGTGGCGGAAGGAAGGAAGTGGCGGAAGGAAGTGGCGGAAGGAAGGAGGAAGGAAGGAAGGAAGGAAGGAAGGAAGGAAGGAAGGAAGGAAGGAAGGAAGGAAGGAAGGAAGGAAGGAAGGAAGGAAGGAAGGAAGGGAAGGAAGGAAGGAAGGAAGGAAGGAAGGAAGGAAGGAAGGAAGTGGCGGAAGGAAGGAAGGAAGGAAGGAAGGAAGGAAGTGGCGGAAGGAAGGAAGGAAGGAAGGAAGGAAGGAAGGAAGGAAGGAAGGAAGGAAGGAAGGAAGGAAGGAAGGAAGGAAGGAAGGAAGGAAGGAAGGAAGGAAGGAAGGAAGGAAGTGGCGGAAGGAAGGAAGGAAGGAAGGAAGGAAGGAAGGAAGGAAGGAAGGAAGGAAGGAAGTGGCGGAAGGAAGGAAGGAAGGAAGGAAGGAAGGAAGGAAGGAAGGAAGGAAGGAAGGAAGGAAGGAAGGAAGGAAGGAAGGAAGGAAGGAAGGAAGTGGCGGAAGGAAGGAAGGAAGGAAGTGGCGGAAGGAAGGAAGTGGCGGAAGGAAGGAAGGAAGTGGCGGAAGGAAGGAAGGAAGGAAGGAAGGAAGTGGCGGAAGGAAGGAAGTGGCGGAAGGAAGGAAGGAAGGAAGGAAGGAAGGAAGGAAGGAAGGAAGGAAGGAAGGAAGGAAGGAAGGAAGGAAGGAAGGAAGGAAGGAAGGAAGGAAGTGGCGGAAGTGGCGGAAGTGGTGGAAGGAAGGAAGGAAGGAAGTGGCGGAAGGAAGGAAGGAAGTGGCGGAAGGAAGGAAGGAAGTGGCGGAAGGAAGGAAGGAAGTGGCGGAAGGAAGTGGCGGAAGGAAGTGGCGGAAGGAAGGAAGGAAGGAAGGAAGGAAGGAAGGAAGGAAGGAAGGAAGGAAGGAAGGAAGGAAGGAAGGAAGGAAGGAAGGAAGGAAGGAAGGAAGGAAGGAAGGAAGGAAGGAAGGAAGGAAGGAAGGAAGGAAGGAAGGAAGGAAGGAAGGAAGGAAGGAAGGAAGTGGCGGAAGGAAGGAAGGAAGTGGTGGAAGGAAGGAAGGAAGTGGCGGAAGGAAGGAAGGAAGGAAGGAAGGAAGGAAGGAAGGAAGGAAGGAAGGAAGGAAGGAAGGAAGGAAGGAAGGAAGGAAGGAAGGAAGGAAGGAAGGAAGGAAGGAAGGAAGGAAGGAAGGAAGGAAGGAAGGAAGGAAGGAAGGAAGGAAGGAAGGAAGGAAGGAAGGAAGTGGCGGAAGGAAGGAAGTGGCAGAAGGAAGGAAGTGGCGGAAGTGGCGGAAGTGGTGGAAGGAAGTGGCGGAAGGAAGTGGCGGAAGGAAGTGGCGGAAGGAAGTGGCGGAAGGAAGGAAGGAAGGAAGGAAGGAAGGAAGGAAGGAAGGAAGGAAGGAAGGAAGGAAGGAAGGAAGGAAGGAAGGAAGGAAGGAAGGAAGGAAGGAAGGAAGGAAGGAAGGAAGGAAGGAAGGGAAGGAAGGAAGGAAGGAAGGAAGGAAGGAAGGAAGGAAGGAAGGAAGGAAGGAAGGAAGGAAGGAAGGAAGGAAGGAAGGAAGGAAGGAAGGAAGTGGCGGAAGGAAGGAAGGAAGGAAGGAAGGAAGTGGCGGAAGGAAGGAAGTGGCGGAAGGAAGGAAGTGTCGGAAGGAAGGAAGGAAGGAAGGAAGTGGCGGAAGGAAGGAAGGAAGGAAGGAAGTGGCGGAAGGAAGGAAGGAAGGAAGTGGCGGAAGGAAGGAAGGAAGGAAGGAAGGAAGGAAGGAAGGAAGGAAGGAAGGAAGGAAGGAAGGAAGGAAGGAAGGAAGGAAGGAAGGAAGGAAGGAAGGAAGGAAGGAAGGAAGGAAGGAAGGAAGGAAGGAAGGAAGGAAGGAAGGAAGGAAGGGAAGGAAGGAAGGAAGGAAGGAAGGAAGGAAGGAAGGAAGGAAGGAAGTGGCGGAAGGAAGGAAGTGGCGGAAGGAAGGAAGGAAGTGGCGGAAGGAAGGAAGTGGCGGAAGGAAGGAAGGAAGGAAGGAAGGAAGGAAGGAAGGAAGGAAGGAAGGAAGGAAGGAAGGAAGGAAGTGGCGGAAGGAAGGAAGGAAGGAAGTGGCGGAAGGAAGGAAGTGGCGGAAGAAGGAAGGAAGTGGCGGAAGGAAGGAAGGAAGGAAGGAAGAGGAAGGAAGGAAGGAAGGAAGGAAGGAAGGAAGGAAGGAAGGAGGAAGTGGCGGAGGAAGGAAGTGGCGGAAGGAAGGAAGTGGCGGAAGGAAGGAAGGACGGAAGAGGAAGGAAGGAAGGAAGGAAGGAAGGAAGGAAGGAAGGAAGGAAGGAAGGAAGGAAGGAAGGAAGGAAGGAAGGGAAGGAAGGAAGGAAGGAAGGAAGGAAGGAAGGAGAAGAAGGAAGAAGGAAGGAAGAAGGAAGGAAGGAAGGAAGGAAGGAAGGAAGGGAAGGAAGGAAGAGGAAGGAAGGAAGGAAGAGAAGGAAGGAAGGAAGGAAGTGGCGGAAGGAAGGAAGGAAGGAAGGAAGGAAGGAAGGAAGGAAGGAAGGAAGGAAGGAAGGAAGGAAGGAAGGAAGGAAGGAAGGAAGGAAGTGGCGGAAGGAAGGAAGGAAGGAAGGAAGGAAGGAAGGAAGGAAGGAAGGAAGGAAGGAAGGAAGGAAGGAAGGAAGTGGCGCGAAGGAAGGAAGGAAGGAAGTGGCGGAAGGAAGGAAGTGGCGGAAGAAGGAAGGAAGGAAGGAAGGAAGGAAGGAAGGATGGAAGAAGGAAGGAAGGAAGGAAGGAAGGAAGGAAGGAAGGAAGGAAGGAAGGAAGGAAGGAAGGAAGGAAGGAAGGAAGGAAGGAAGGAAGGAAGGAAGGAAGGAAGGAAGAAGGAAGGAAGGAAGGAAGGAAGGAAGGAAGGAAGGAAGGAAGGAAGGAAGGAAGGAAGGAAGGAAGGAAGGAAGGAAGGAAGGAAGGAAAGAAGGAAGGAAGGAAGTGGCGGAAGGAAGGAAGGAAGGAAGTGGCGGAAGGAAGGAAGTGGCGGAAGGAAGGAAGGAAGGAAGTGGCGGAAGGAAGGAAGGAAGGAAGGAAGGAAGTGGCGGAAGGAAGGAAGTGGCGGAAGGAAGGAAGTGGCGGAAGGAAGTGGCGGAAGGAAGTGGCGGAAGAAGGAAGGAAGGAAGGAAGGAAGGAAGGAAGGAAGGAAGGAAGGAAGGAAGGAAGGAAGGAAGGAAGGAAGGAAGGAAGGAAGGAAGGAAGGAAGGAAGGAAGGAAGGAAGGAAGGAAGGAAGGAAGGAAGGAAGGAAGGAAGGAAGGAAGGAAGGAAGGAAGGAAGGAAGGAAAGGAAGGAAGTGGCCGAAGGAAGGAAGTGGCGGAAGGAAGGAAGTGGCGGAAGGAAGGAAGTGGCGGAAGGAAGGAAGGAAGTGGCGGAAGGAAGGAAGGAAGTGGCGGAAGGAAGTGGCGGAAGGAAGTGGCGGAAGGAAGTGGCGGAAGGAAGGAAGGAAGGAAGGAAGGAAGGAAGGAAGGAAGGAAGGAAGGAAGGGAAGGAAGGAAGGAAGGAAGGAAGGAAGGAAGGAAGGAAGGAAGGAAGGAAGGAAGGAAGGAAGGAAGGAAGGAAGGAAGGAAGGAAGGAAGGAAGGAAGGAGGAAGGAAGGAAGGAAGGAAGGAAGGAAGTGGCGGAAGGAAGGAAGGAAGGAAGGAAGGAAGGAAGTGGCGGAAGGAAGGAAGGAAGGAAGGAAGGAAGGAAGGAAGGAAGGAAGGAAGGAAGGAAGGAAGGAAGGAAGGAAGGAAGGAAGGAAGGAAGGAAGGAAGGAAGGAAGGAAGGAAGGAAGTGGCGGAAGGAAGGAAGGAAGGAAGGAAGGAAGGAAGGAAGGAAGGAAGGAAGGAAGGAAGGAAGTGGCGGAAGGAAGGAAGGAAATAAGTGGCGGAAGAAGGAAGGAAGTGGCGGAAGGAAGGAAGAAGTGCGGAAGGAAGGAAGGAAGGAAGGAAGTGGCGGAAGGAAGTGGCGGAAGGAAGGAAGGAAGGAAGGAAGGAAGGAAGGAAGGAAGGAAGGAAGGAAGGAAGGAAGGAAGGAAGGAAGGAAGGAAGGAAGGAAGGAAGGAAGGAAGGAAGGAAGGAAGGAAGGAAGGAAGGAAGGAAGGAAGGAAGGAAGGAAGGAAGGAAGGAAGGAAGGAAGGAAGGAAGGAAGGAAGGAAGGAAGGAAGGAAGGAAGGAAGGAAGGAAGTGGCGGAAGGAAGGAAGGAAGGAAGGAAGTGGCGGAAGGAAGGAAGTGGCGGAAGGAAGGAAGTGGCGGAAGGAAGGAAGGAAGGAAGGAAGGAAGGAAGGAAGGAAGGAAGGAAGGAAGGAAGGAAGGAAGGAAGGAAGGAAGGAAGGAAGGAAGGAAGGAAGGAAGGAAGGAAGGAAGGAAGGAAGGAAGGAAGGAAGGAAGGAAGGAAGGAAGGAAGGAAGGAAGGAAGTGGCGGAAGGAAGGAAGGAAGTGGCGGAAGGAAGGAAGTGGCGGAAGGAAGGAAGGAAGGAAGGAAGGAAGGAAGGAAGGAAGGAAGGAAGGAAGGAAGGAAGGAAGGAAGGAAGGAAGGAAGGAAGGAAGGAAGGAAGGAAGGAAGGAAGGGAAGGAAGGAAGGAAGGAAGGAAGGAAGGAAGGAAGGAAGTGGCGGAAGGAAGGAAGGAAGGAAGTGGCGGAAGGAAGGAAGTGCGGAAGGAAGGAAGTGGCGGAAGGAAGTGGCGGAAGGAAGGAAGGAAGGAAGGAAGGAAGGAAGGAAGGAAGGAAGGAAGGAAGGAAGGAAGGAAGGAAGGAAGGAAGGAAGGAAGGAAGGAAGGAAGGAAGGAAGGAAGGAAGGAAGGAAGGAAGGAAGGAAGGAAGGAAGGAAGTGGCGGAAGGAAGGAAGGAAGTGGCGGAAGGAAGTGGCGGAAGGAAGGAAGGAAGGAAGGAAGGAAGGAAGGAAGGAAGGAAGGAAGGAAGGAAGGAAGGAAGGAAGGAAGGAAGGAAGGAAGGAAGGAAGGAAGGAAGGAAGAAGGAAGGAAGGAAGGAAGGAAGGAAGGAAGGAAGGAAGAAGGAAGAAGGAAGGAAGGAAGGAAGGAAGGAAGTGGCGGAAGGAAGGAAGGAAGGAAGGAAGGAAGGAAGGAAGGAAGGAAGGAAGGAAGGAAGGAAGGAAGGAAGGAAGTGGCGGAAGGAAGGAAGGAAGGAAGGAAGGAAGAAGGAAGTGGCGGAAGGAAGGAAGTGGCGGAAGGAAGGAAGGAAGGAAGTGGCGGAAGGAAGTGGCGGAAGGAAGTGGCGGAAGGAAGGAAGGAAGGAAGGAAGGAAGGAAGGAAGGAAGGAAGAAGGAAGGAAGGAAGGAGGAAGGAAGGAAGGAAGGAAGGAAGGAAGGAAGGAAGGAAGGAAGGAAGGAAGAAGGAAGGAAGGAAGGAAGGAAGGAAGGAAGGAAGGAAGGAAGGAAGGAAGGAAGGAAGGAAGTGGCAGAAGGAAGGAAGTGGCGGAAGGAAGGAAGTGGCGGAAGGAAGGAAGTGGCGGAAAGAAGGAAGGAAGGAAGGAAGGAAGGAAGGAAGGAAGGAAGGAGAAGGAAGGAAGGAAGGAAGGAAGGAGGAGGAAGGAAGGAAGGAAGGAAGGAAGGAAGGAAGGAAGGAAGAAGGAAGGAAGGAAGGAAGGAAGGAAGGAAGGAAGGAAGGAAGAAGGAAGAAGGAAGGAAGGAAGTGGCGGAAGGGAAGGAAGTGGCGGAAGGAAGGAAGTGGCGGAAGGAAGGAAGTGGCGGAAGGAAGGAAGGAAGGAAGGAAGGAAGGAAGGAAGGAAGGAAGGAAGGAAGGAAGGAAGGAAGGAAGGAAGGAAGGAAGGAAGGAAGGAAGGAAGGAAGGAAGGAAGGGAAGGAAGGAAGGAAGGAAGGAAGGAAGGAAGGAAGGAAGGAAGGAAGGAAGGAAGGAAGGAAGGAAGGAAGGAAGGAAGGAAGGAAGGAAGGAAGGAAGGAAGGAAGGAAGGAAGGAAGGAAGGGAAGGAAGGAAGGAAGGAAGGAAGGAAGGAAGGAAGGAAGGAAGGAAGGAAGGAAGGAAGGAAGTGGCGGAAGGAAGGAAGGAAGGAGGAAGGAAGGAAGGAAGGAAGGAAGGAAGGAAGTGGCGGAAGGAAGGAAGGAAGGAAGGAAGGAAGGAAGGAAGGAAGGAAGGAAGGAAGGAAGGAAGGAAGGAAGGAAGGAAGGAAGGAAGGAAGGAAGGAAGGAAGAAGTGGCGGAAGGAAGGAAGGAAGAAGTGGCGGAAGGAAGGAAGTGGCGGAAGAAGGAAGGAAGTGGCGGAAGGAAGGAAGGAAGGAAGGAAGTGGCGGAAGGAAGGAAGTGGCGGAAGGAAGGAAGGAAGGAAGGAAGGAAGGAAGGAAGGAAGGAAGGAAGGAAGGAAGGAAGGAAGGAAGGAAGGAAGGAAGGAAGGAAGGAAGGAAGGAAGTGGCGGAAGTGGCGGAAGTGGTGGAAGGAAGGAAGGAAGGAAGTGGCGGAAGGAAGGAAGGAAGTGGCGGAAGGAAGGAAGGAAGTGGCGGAAGGAAGGAAGGAAGTGGCGGAAGGAAGTGGCGGAAGGAAGAGGAAGGAAGGAAGGAAGGAAGGAAGGAAGGAAGGAAGGAAGGAAGGAAGGAAGGAAGGAAGGAAGGAAGGAAGGAAGGAAGGAAGGAAGGAAGGAAGGAAGGAAGGAAGGAAGGAAGGAAGGAAGAAGGAAGGAAGGAAGGAAGGAAGGAAGGAAGGAAGGAAGGAAGGAAGGAAGGAAGGAAGGAAGGAAGGAAGGAAGGAAGGAAGTGGCGGAAGGAAGGAAGGAAGTGGTGGAAGGAAGGAAGGAAGTGGCGGAAGGAAGTGGCGGAAGGAAGTGGCGGAAGGAAGGAAGGAAGGAAGGAAGGAAGGAAGGAAGGAAGGAAGGAAGGAAGGAAGGAAGGAAGGAAGGAAGGAAGGAAGGAAGGAAGGAAGGAAGGAAGGAAGGAAGGAAGGAAGGAAGGAAGGAAGGAAGGAAGGAAGGAAGGAAGGAAGGAAGGAAGGAAGGAAGGAAGGAAGGAAGGAAGTGGCAGAAGGAAGGAAGATGGCGGAAGTGGCGGAAGTGGTGAAGGAAGTGGCGAAGGAAGTGGCGGAAGGAAGTGGCGGAAGGAAGAAGGAAGGAAGGAAGGAAGAAGGAAGGAAGGAAGGAAGGAAGGAAGGAAGGAAGGAAGGAAGGAAGGAAGGAAGGAAGGAAAGGAAGGAAGGAAGGAAGGAAGGAAGGAAGGAAGGAAGGAAGGAAGGAAGGAAGGAGGAAGGAAGGAAGGAAGGAAGGAAGGAAGGAAGGAAGGAAGAAGGAAGGAAGGAAGAAGGAAGGAAGGAAGGAAGTGGCGGAAGGAAGGAAGGAAGAAGGAAGGAGTGGCGGAAGGAAGGAAGTGGCGGAAGGAAGGAAGTGGCGGAAGGAAGGAAGGAAGGAAGGAAGTGGCGGAAGGAAGGAAGGAAGGAAGGAAGTGGCCGGAAGGAAGGAAGGAAGGAAGGAAGGAAGGAAGGAAGGAAGGAAGGAAGGAAGGAAGGAAGGAAGGAAGGAAGGAAGGAAGGAAGGAAGGAAGGAAGGAAGGAAGAAGGAAGGAAGGAAGGAAGGAAGGAAGGAAGGAAGGAAGGAAGGAAGGAAGGAAGGAAGGAAGGAAGGAAGGAAGGAAGGAAGGAAGTGGCGGAAGGAAGGAAGTGGCGGAAGGAAGGAAGGAAGTGGCGGAAGGAAGGAAGTGGCGGAAGGAAGGAAGGAAGGAAGGAAGGAAGGAAGGAAGGAAGGAAGGAAGGAAGGAAGGAAGGAAGGAAGGAAGGAAGGAAGGAAGGAAGGAAGTGGCGGAAGGAAGGAAGGAAGGAAGTGGCGGAAGGAAGGAAGTGGCGGAAGGAAGGAAGGAAGTGGCGGAAGGAAGGAAGGAAGGAAGGAAGGAAGGAAGGAAGGAAGGAAGGAAGGAAGGGAAGGAAGGAAGGAAGGAAGGAAGGAAGGAGTGGCGGAAGGAAGGAAGTGGCGGAAGGAAGGAAGGAAGGAAGGAAGGAAGGAAGGAAGGAAGGAAGGAAGGAAGGAAGGAAGGAAGGAAGGAAGGAAGGAAGGAAGTGGCGGAAGGAAGGAAGGAAGGAAGGAAGGAAGGAAGGAAGTGGCGGAAGGAAGGAAGGAAGGAAGGAAGGAAGTGGCGGAAGGAAGGAAGGAAGGAAGGAAGTGGCGGAAGGAAGGAAAGGAAGGAAGGAAGGAAGAAGAAAGGAAGGAAGGAAGGAAGGAAGGAAGGAAGGAAGGAAGTGGCGGAAGGAAGTGGCGGAATGAAGGAAGGAAGGAAGGAAGGAAGGAAGGAAGTGGCGGAAGGAAGGAAGGAAGTGGCGGAAGGAAGGAAGGAAGGAAGGAAGTGGCGGAAGGAAGGAAGGAAGGAAGGAAGGAAGGAAGGAAGGAAGGAAGGAAGGAAGGAAGGAAGGAAGGAAGGAAGGAAGGAAGGAAGGAAGGAAGGAAGGAAGGAAGGAAGGAAGGAAGGAAGGAAGGAAGGAAGGAAGGAAGGAAGGAAGGAAGGAAGGAAGGAAGGAAGTGGCGGAAGGAAGGAAGGAAGGAAGGAAGGAAGGAAGGAAAGTGGCGGAAGGAAGGAAGGAAGTGGCGGAAGGAAGGAAGGAAGTGGCGGAAGGAAGGAAGTGGCGGAAGAGGAAGGAAGGAAGGAAGGAAGGAAGGAAGGAAGGAAGGAAGGAAGGAAGGAAGGAAGGAAGGAAGAAGGAAGGAAGGAAGGAAGGAAGGAAGGAAGGAAGGAAGGAAGGAAGGAAGGAAGGAAGGAAGGAAGGAAGGAAGAAGGAAGGAAGGAAGGAAGGAAGGAAGGAAGGAAGGAAGGAAGTGGCGGAAGGAAGGAAGGAAGTGGCGGAAGGAAGGAAGGAAGTGGCGGAAGGAAGAAGTGGCGGAAGGAAGGAAGTGGCGGAAGGAAGGAAGTGCGGAAGGAAGGAAGTGGCGGAAGGAAGGAAGTGGCGGAAGGAAGTGGCGGAAGGAAGGAAGGAAGGAAGGAAGGAAGGAAGGAAGGAAGGAAGGAAGGAAGGAAGGAAGGAAGGAAGGAAGGAAGGAAGGAAGGAAGGAAGGAAGGAAGGAAGGAAGGAAGGAAGGAAGGAAGGAAGGAAGGAAGGAAGGAAGGAAGGAAGTGGCGGAAGGAAGGAAGGAAGGAAGGAAGGAAGTGGCGGAAGGAAGGAAGGAAGGAAGGAAGGAAGTGGCGGAAGGAAGGAAGTGGCGGAAGGAAGGAAGGAAGGAAGGAAGTGGCGGAAGGAAGGAAGGAAGGAAGTGGCGGAAGGAAGGAAGTGGCGGAAGGAAGGAAGGAAGAAGTGGCGGAAGGAAGGAAGGAAGGAAGGAAGGAAGGAAGGAAGGAAGGAAGGAAAAATGTGGCGGAAGGAAGGAAGGAAGGAAGGAAGGAAGGAAGGAAGGAAGGAAGGAAGGAAGGAAGGAGGAAGGAAGGAAGGAAGGAAGGAAGGAAGGAAGGAAGGAAGGAAGGAAGGAAGGAAGGAAGGAAGGAAGGAAGGAAGGAAGGAAGAAGGAAGGAAGGAAGGAAGTGGCGGAAGAAGGAAGAGGAAGGAAGGAAGGAAGGAAGGAAGGAAGGAAGGAAGGAAGGAAGGAAGGAAGAAGGAAGGAAGGAAGGAAGGAAGGAAGGAAGGAAGGAAGGAAGGAAGGAAGGAAGGAGAAGGAAGGAAGGAAGAAGGAAGGAAGGAAGGAAGGAAGTGGCGGAAGGAAGGAAGTGGCGGAAGGAAGGAAGGAAGGAAGGAAGGAAGGAAGGAAGGAAGGAAGGAAGGAAGGAAGGAAGGAAGGAAAGGAAGGAAGGAAGGAAGGAAGGAAGGAAGGAAGGAAGGAAGGGAAGGAAGGAAGGAAGGAAGTGGCGGAAGGAAGGAAGGAAGGAAGGAAGGAAGGAAGGAAGTGGCGGAAGGAAGGAAGGAAGGAAGTGGCGGAAGGAAGTGGCGGAAGGAAGGAAGGAAGGAAGGAAGGAAGGAAGGAAGGAAGGAAGGAAGGAAGGAAGGAAGGAAGGAAGGAAGGAAGGAAGGAAGGAAGGAAGGAAGGAAGGAAGGAAGGAAGGAAGGAAGGAAGGAAGGAAGGAAGGAAGGAAGGAAGGAAGGAAGGAAGGAAGGAAGGAAGGAAGGAAGGAAGGAAGGAAGGAAGGAAGGAAGGAAGTGGCGGAAGGAAGGAAGGAAGGAAGGAAGGAAGGAAGGAAGGAAGGAAGGAAGGAAAGAAGGAAGGAAGGAAGTGGCGGAAGGAAGGAAGGAAGGAAGTGGCGGAAGGAAGGAAGTGGCGGAAGGAAGGAAGGAAGGAAGTGGCGGAAGGAAGAAGTGGCGGAAGGAAGGAAGTGGCGGAAGGAAGGAAGTGGCGGAAGGAAGGAAGTGGCGGAAGGAAGGAAGGAAGGAAGGAAGGAAGGAAGGAAGGAAGTGGCGGAAGGAAGGAAGGAAGGAAGGAAGGAAGGAAAGGAAGGAAGGAAGGAGGAAGGAAGGAAGGAAGGAAGAAGGAAGGAAGGAAGGAAGGAAGGAAGGAAGGAAGTGGCGAAGGAAGGAAGTGGCGGAAGAAGGAAGTGGCGGAAGGAAGGAAGTGGCGGAAGGAAGGAAGGAAGTGGCGGAAGGAAGGAAGGAAGTGGCGGAAGGAAGGAAGGAAGGAAGGAAGGAAGGAAGGGAAGGAAGGAAGGAAGGAGGAAGGAAGGAAGGAAGGAAGGAAGGAAGGAAGGAAGGAAGGAAGGAAGGAAGGAAGGAAGGAAGGAAGGAAGGAAGGAAGGAAGGAAGGAAGGAAGGAAGGAAGGGAAGGAAGGAAGGAAGGAAGGAAGGAAGGAAGTGGCGGAAGGAAGTGGCGGAAGGAAGTGGCGGAAGGAAGTGGCGGAAAGTGGCGGAAGTGGCGGAAGTGGCGGAAGTGGCGGAGGGAAGGAAGGAAGGAAGGAAGGAAGGAAGGAAGGAAGGAAGGAAGGAAGAAGGAAGGAAGGAAGGAAGGAAGGAAGGAAGGAGGAAGTGAAGGAAGGAAGGAAGGAAGGAAGGAAAGGAAGGAAGGAAGGAAGGAAGGAAGGAAGGAAGGAAGGAAGGAAGGAAGGAAGGAAGGAAGGAAGGAAGGAAGGAAGGAAGGAAAGGAAGGAAGGAAGGAAGGAAGGAAGGAAGGAAGGAAGGAAGGAAGTGGCGGAAGGAAGGAAGGAAGGAAGGAAGGAAGGAAGTGGCGGAAGGAAGGAAGGAAGGAAGGAAGTGGCGGAAGTGGCGGAAGTGGTGGAAGGAGGAAGGAAGGAAGGAAGTGGCGGAAGGAAGGAAGGAAGTGGCGGAAGGAAGGAAGGAAGTGGCGGAAGGAAGGAAGGAAGGAAGGAAGGAAGGAAGGAAGGAAGGAAGGAAGGAAGGAAGGAAGGAAGTGGCGGAAGGAAGGAAGGAAGGAAGGAAGGAAGGAAGGAAGGAAGGAAGGAAGGAAGGAAGGAAGGAAGGAAGGAAGTGGCGGAAGTGGCGGAAGTGGTGGAAGGAAGGAAGGAAGGAAGTGGCGGAAGGAAGGAAGGAAGTGGCGGAAGGAAGGAAGGAAGTGGCGGAAGGAAGGAAGGAAGTGGCGGAAGGAAGGAAGGAAGGAAGGAAGGAAGGAAGGAAGGAAGGAAGGAAGGAAGGAAGGAAGGAAGGAAGGAAGGAAGGAAGGAAGGAAGGAAGGAAGGAAGGAAGGAAGGAAGGAAGGAAGGAAGGAAGGAAGGAAGGAAGGAAGGAAGGAAGGAAGGAAGGAAGGAAGGAAGGAAGGAAGGAAGGAAGGAAGTGGCGGAAGGAAGGAAGGAAGTGGTGGAAGGAAGGAAGGAAGTGGCGGAAGGAAGGAAGGAAGGAAGGAAGGAAGGAAGGAAGGAAGGAAGGAAGGAAGGAAGGAAGGAAGGAAGGAAGGAAGGAAGGAAGGAAGGAAGGAAGGAAGGAAGGAAGGAAGGAAGGAAGGAAGGAAGGAAGGAAGGAAGGAAGGAAGGAAGGAAGGAAGGAAGGAAGGAAGGAAGGAAGGAAGGAAGGAAGTGGCGGAAGGAAGGAAGTGGCAGAAGGAAGGAAGTGGCGGAAGTGGCGGAAGTGGTGGAAGGAAGTGGCGGAAGGAAGTGGCGGAAGGAAGTGGCGGAAGGAAGGAAGGAAGGAAGGAAGGAAGGAAGGAAGGAAGGAAGGAAGGAAGGAAGGAAGGAAGGAAGGAAGGAAGGAAGGAAGGAAGGAAGGAAGGAAGGAAGGAAGGAAGGAAGGAAGGAAGGAAGGAAGGAAGGAAGGAAGGAAGGAAGGAAGGAAGGAAGTGGCGGAAGGAAGGAAGTGGCGGAAGGAAGGAAGTGGCGGAAGGAAGGAAGGAAGGAAGGAAGTGGCGGAAGGAAGGAAGGAAGGAAGGAAGTGGCGGAAGGAAGGAAGGAAGGAAGGAAGGAAGGAAGGAAGGAAGGAAGGAAGGAAGGAAGGAAGGAAGGAAGGAAGGAAGGAAGGAAGGAAGGAAGGAAGGAAGGAAGGAAGGAAGGAAGGAAGGAAGGAAGGAAGGAAGGAAGGAAGGAAGGAAGGAAGGAAGGAAGGAAGGAAGGAAGGAAGGAAGGAAGGAAGGAAGGAAGGAAGGAAGGAAGGAAGGAAGGAAGGAAGTGGCGGAAGGAAGGAAGTGGCGGAAGGAAGGAAGTGGCGGAAGGAAGGAAGGAAGTGGCGGAAGGAAGGAAGTGGCGGAAGGAAGGAAGGAAGTGGCGGAAGGAAGGAAGGAAGGAAGGAAGGAAGGAAGGAAGGAAGGAAGGAAGGAAGGAAGGAAGGAAGGAAGGAAGGAAGGAAGGAAGGAAGTGGCGGAAGGAAGGAAGGAAGGAAGTGGCGGAAGGAAGGAAGTGGCGGAAGGAAGGAAGGAAGGAAGGAAGGAAGGAAGGAAGGAAGGAAGGAAGGAAGGAAGTGGCGGAAGGAAGTGGCGGAATGAAGGAAGGAAGGAAGGAAGGAAGGAAGGAAGGAAGTGGCGGAAGGAAGGAAGGAAGTGGCGGAAGGAAGGAAGGAAGGAAGGAAGGAAGGAAGGAAGGAAGGAAGGAAGGAAGGAAGGAAGGAAGGAAGGAAGGAAGGAAGGAAGGAAGGAAGGAAGGAAGGAAGGAAGGAAGGAAGGAAGGAAGGAAGGAAGGAAGGAAGGAAGGAAGGAAGGAAGGAAGGAAGGAAGGAAGGAAGTGGCGGAAGGAAGGAAGGAAGGAAGGAAGGAAGTGGCGGAAGGAAGGAAGGAAGTGGCGGAAGGAAGGAAGGAAGTGGCGGAAGGAAGGAAGGAAGGAAGGAAGGAAGTGGCGGAAGGAAGGAAGGAAGGAAGGAAGGAAGGAAGGAAGGAAGGAAGGAAGGAAGGAAGGAAGGAAGGAAGGAAGGAAGGAAGGAAGGAAGGAAGGAAGGAAGGAAGGAAGGAAGGAAGGAAGGAAGGAAGGAAGGAAGGAAGGAAGGAAGGAAGGAAGGAAGGAAGGAAGGAAGGAAGGAAGTGGCGGAAGGAAGGAAGGAAGTGGCGGAAGGAAGGAAGGAAGTGGCGGAAGGAAGGAAGGAAGTGGCGGAAGGAAGGAAGTGGCGGAAGGAAGGAAGTGGCGGAAGGAAGGAAGTGGCGGAAGGAAGGAAGTGGCAAAAGGAAGGAAGTGGCGGAAGGAAGGAAGGAAGGAAGGAAGGAAGGAAGGAAGGAAGGAAGGAAGGAAGGAAGGAAGGAAGGAAGGAAGGAAGGAAGGAAGGAAGGAAGGAAGGAAGGAAGGAAGGAAGGAAGGAAGGAAGGAAGGAAGGAAGGAAGGAAGGAAGGAAGGAAGGAAGGAAGGAAGGAAGGAAGGAAGGAAGGAAGGAAGGAAGGAAGGAAGGAAGTGGCGGAAGGAAGGAAGGAAGGAAGGAAGGAAGTGGCGGAAGGAAGGAAGTGGCGGAAGGAAGGAAGGAAGGAAGGAAGTGGCGGAAGGAAGGAAGGAAGGAAGTGGCGGAAGGAAGGAAGTGGCGGAAGGAAGGAAGGAAGGAAGTGCGCGGAAGGAAGGAAGGAAGGAAGGAAGGAAGGAAGGAAGGAAGGAAGGAAGGAAGGAAGGAAGGAAGGAAAAAAGTGGCGGAAGGAAGGAAGGAAGGAAGGAAGGAAGGAAGGAAGGAAGGAAGGAAGGAAGGAAGGAAGGAAGGAAGGAAGGAAGGAAGGAAGGAAGGAAGGAAGGAAGGAAGGAAGGAAGGAAGGAAGGAAGGAAGGAAGGAAGGAAGGAAGGAAGGAAGGAAGGAAGGAAGGAAGGAAGGAAGGAAGGAAGGAAGGAAGGAAGGAAGGAAGGAAGGAAGTGGCGGAAGGAAGGAAGTGGCGGAAGGAAGGAAGGAAGGAAGGAAGGAAGTGGCGGAAGGAAGGAAGTGGCGGAAGGAAGGAAGGAAGGAAGGAAGGAAGGAAGGAAGGAAGGAAGGAAGGAAGGAAGGAAGGAAGGAAGGAAGGAAGGAAGGAAGGAAGGAAGGAAGGAAGGAAGGAAGGAAGGGAAGGAAGGAAGGAAGGAAGGAAGGAAGGAAGGAAGGAAGGAAGGAAGGAAGGAAGGAAGGAAGGAAGGAAGGAAGGAAGGAAGGAAGGAAGGAAGGAAGGAAGGAAGGAAGGAAGGAAGGAAGGAAGGAAGGAAGGAAGGAAGGAAGGAAGGAAGGAAGGAAGGAAGTGGCGGAAGGAAGGAAGGAAGGAAGGAAGGAAGGAAGGAAGGAAGGAAGGAAGGAAGGAAGGAAGGAAGGAAGGAAGGAAGGAAGGAAGTGGCGGAAGGAAGTGGCGGAAGGAAGGAAGGAAGGAAGGAAGGAAGGAAGGAAGGAAGGAAGGAAGGAAGTGGCGGAAGGAAGGAAGGAAGGAAGTGGCGGAAGGAAGGAAGGAAGGAAGTGGCGGAAGGAAGGAAGGAAGGAAGGAAGGAAGGAAGGAAGGAAGGAAGGAAGGAAGGAAGGAAGGAAGGAAGGAAGGAAGGAAGGAAGGAAGGAAGGAAGGAAGGAAGGAAGGAAGGAAGGAAGGAAGGAAGGAAGGAAGGAAGGAAGGAAGGAAGGAAGGAAGGAAGGAAGGAAGGAAGGAAGGAAGGAAGGAAGGAAGGAAGGAAGGAAGGAAGGAAGGAAGGAAGGAAGGAAGGAAGGAAGGAAGGAAGGAAGGAAAGAAGGAAGGAAGGAAGTGGCGGAAGGAAGGAAGGAAGGAAGTGGCGGAAGGAAGGAAGTGGCGGAAGGAAGGAAGGAAGGAAGTGGCGGAAGGAAGGAAGGAAGGAAGGAAGGAAGTGGCGGAAGGAAGGAAGTGGCGGAAGGAAGGAAGTGGCGGAAGGAAGTGGCGGAAGGAAGTGGCGGAAGGAAGTGGCGGAAGGAAGGAAGGAAGGAAGGAAGGAAGGAAGGAAGGAAGGAAGAAGGAAGGAAGGAAGGAAGGAAGGAAGGAAGGAAGGAAGGAAGGAAGGAAGGAAGGAAGGAAGGAAGGAAGGAAGGAAGGAAGGAAGGAAGGAAGGAAGGAAGGAAGGAAGGAAGGAAGGAAGTGGCCGAAGGAAGGAAGTGGCGGAAGGAAGGAAGTGGCGGAAGGAAGGAAGTGGCGGAAGGAAGGAAGGAAGTGGCGGAAGGAAGGAAGGAAGTGGCGGAAGGAAGTGGCGGAAGGAAGTGGCGGAAGGAAGGAAGGAAGGAAGGAAGGAAGGAAGGAAGGAAGGAAGGAAGGAAGGAAGGAAGGAAGGAAGGAAGGAAGGAAGGAAGGAAGGAAGGAAGGAAGGAAGGAAGGAAGGAAGGAAGGAAGGAAGGAAGGAAGGAAGGAAGGAAGGAAGGAAGGAAGGAAGGAAGGAAGGAAGTGGCGGAAGGAAGGAAGGAAGGAAGGAAGGAAGGAAGTGGCGGAAGGAAGGAAGGAAGGAAGGAAGGAAGGAAGGAAGGAAGGAAGGAAGGAAGGAAGGAAGGAAGGAAGGAAGGAAGGAAGGAAGGGAAGGAAGGAAGGAAGGAAGGAAGGAAGGAAGGAAGGAAGGAAGGAAGGAAGGAAGGAAGGAAGGAAGGAAGGAAGGAAGGAAGGAAGTGGCGGAAGGAAGGAAGGAAGGAAGGAAGGAAGGAAGGAAGGAAGGAAGGAAGTGGCGGAAGGAAGGAAGGAAATAAGTGGCGGAAGGAAGGAAGGAAGTGGCGGAAGGAAGGAAGGAAGTGGCGGAAGGAAGGAAGGAAGGAAGGAAGTGGCGGAAGGAAGTGGCGGAAGGAAGGAAGGAAGTGGCGGAAGGAAGGAAGGAAGGAAGGAAGGAAGGAAGGAAGGAAGGAAGGAAGGAAGGAAGGAAGGAAGGAAGGAAGGAAGGAAGGAAGGAAGGAAGGAAGGAAGGAAGGAAGGAAGGAAGGAAGGAAGGAAGGAAGGAAGGAAGGAAGGAAGGAAGGAAGGAAGGAAGGAAGGAAGGAAGGAAGGAAGGAAGGAAGGAAGGAAGGAAGGAAGGAAGGAAGGAAGGAAGTGGCGGAAGGAAGGAAGGAAGGAAGGAAGTGGCGGAAGGAAGGAAGTGGCGGAAGGAAGGAAGGAAGGAAGGAAGGAAGGAAGGAAGGAAGGAAGGAAGGAAGGAAGGAAGGAAGGAAGGAAGGAAGGAAGGAAGGAAGGAAGGAAGGAAGGAAGGAAGGAAGGAAGGAAGGAAGGAAGGAAGGAAGTGGCGGAAGGAAGGAAGGAAGTGGCGGAAGGAAGGAAGTGGCGGAAGGAAGGAAGGAAGGAAGGAAGGAAGGAAGGAAGGAAGGAAGGAAGGAAGGAAGGAAGGAAGGAAGGAAGGAAGGAAGGAAGGAAGGAAGGAAGTGGCGGAAGGAAGGAAGGAAGGAAGTGGCGGAAGGAAGGAAGTGGCGGAAGGAAGGAAGTGGCGGAAGGAAGGAAGTGGCGGAAGGAAGGAAGGAAGGAAGGAAGGAAGGAAGGAAGGAAGGAAGGAAGGAAGGAAGGAAGGAAGGAAGGAAGGAAGGAAGGAAGGAAGGAAGGAAGGAAGGAAGGAAGGAAGAAGGAAGGAAGGAAGGAAGGAAGGAAGGAAGGAAGGAAGGAAGGAAGGAAGGAAGGAAGGAAGTGGCGGAAGGAAGGAAGGAAGTGGCGGAAGGAAGTGGCGGAAGGAAGTGGCGGAAGGAAGGAAGGAAGGAAGGAAGGAAGGAAGGAAGGAAGGAAGGAAGGAAGGAAGGAAGGAAGGAAGGAAGGAAGGAAGGAAGGAAGGAAGGAAGGAAGGAAGGAAGGAAGGAAGGAAGGAAGGAAGGAAGGAAGGAAGGAAGGAAGGAAGGAAGGAAGGAAGGAAGGAAGGAAGGAAGGAAGGAAGGAAGTGGCGGAAGGAAGGAAGGAAGGAAGGAAGGAAGGAAGGAAGGAAGGAAGGAAGGAAGGAAGGAAGGAAGTGGCGGAAGGAAGGAAGGAAGGAAGGAAGGAAGGAAGGAAGTGGCGGAAGGAAGGAAGTGGCGGAAGGAAGGAAGGAAGGAAGTGGCGGAAGGAAGTGGCGGAAGGAAGTGGCGGAAGGAAGGAAGGAAGTGGCGGAAGGAAGTGGCGGAAGGAAGGAAGGAAGGAAGGAAGGAAGGAAGGAAGGAAGGAAGGAAGGAAGGAAGGAAGGAAGGAAGGAAGGAAGGAAGGAAGGAAGGAAGGAAGGAAGGAAGGAAGGAAGGAAGGAAGGAAGGAAGGAAGGAAGGAAGGAAGGAAGGAAGGAAGGAAGGAAGGAAGGAAGGAAGGAAGGAAGGAAGGAAGGAAGGAAGGAAGGAAGGAAGTGGCGGAAGGAAGGAAGTGGCGGAAGGAAGGAAGTGGCGGAAGGAAGGAAGTGGCGGAAAGAAGGAAGGAAGGAAGGAAGGAAGGAAGGAAGGAAGGAAGGAAGGAAGGAAGGAAGGAAGGAAGGAAGGAAGGAAGGAAGGAAGGAAGGAAGGAAGGAAGGAAGGAAGGAAGGAAGGAAGGAAGGAAGGAAGGAAGGAAGGAAGGAAGGAAGGAAGGAAGTGGCGGAAGGAAGGAAGTGGCGGAAGGAAGGAAGTGGCGGAAGGAAGGAAGTGGCGGAAGGAAGGAAGGAAGGAAGGAAGGAAGGAAGGAAGGAAGGAAGGAAGGAAGGAAGGAAGGAAGGAAGGAAGGAAGGAAGGAAGGAAGGAAGGAAGGAAGGAAGGAAGGAAGGAAGGAAGGAAGGAAGGAAGGAAGGAAGGAAGGAAGGAAGGAAGGAAGGAAGGAAGGAAGGAAGGAAGGAAGGAAGGAAGGAAGGAAGGAAGGAAGGAAGGAAGGAAGGAAGGAAGGAAGGAAGGAAGGAAGGAAGGAAGGAAGGAAGTGGCGGAAGGAAGGAAGGAAGGAAGGAAGGAAGGAAGTGGCGGAAGGAAGGAAGTGGCGGAAGGAAGGAAGGAAGGAAGGAAGGAAGGAAGGAAGGAAGGAAGGAAGGAAGGAAGTGGCGGAAGGAAGGAAGGAAGGAAGGAAGGAAGGAAGGAAGGAAGGAAGGAAGGAAGGAAGGAAGGAAGTGGCGGAAGGAAGGAAGGAAGGAAGTGGCGGAAGGAAGGAAGTGGCGGAAGGAAGGAAGGAAGTGGCGGAAGGAAGGAAGGAAGGAAGGAAGTGGCGGAAGGAAGGAAGTGGCGGAAGGAAGGAAGGAAGGAAGGAAGGAAGGAAGGAAGGAAGGAAGGAAGGAAGGAAGGAAGGAAGGAAGGAAGGAAGGAAGGAAGGAAGGAAGGAAGGAAGGAAGTGGCGGAAGTGGCGGAAGTGGTGGAAGGAAGGAAGGAAGGAAGTGGCGGAAGGAAGGAAGGAAGTGGCGGAAGGAAGGAAGGAAGTGGCGGAAGGAAGGAAGGAAGTGGCGGAAGGAAGTGGCGGAAGGAAGTGGCGGAAGGAAGTGGCGGAAGGAAGGAAGGAAGGAAGGAAGGAAGGAAGGAAGGAAGGAAGGAAGGAAGGAAGGAAGGAAGGAAGGAAGGAAGGAAGGAAGGAAGGAAGGAAGGAAGGAAGGAAGGAAGGAAGTGGCGGAAGGAAGGAAGGAAGTGGTGGAAGGAAGGAAGGAAGTGGCGGAAGGAAGGAAGGAAGGAAGGAAGGAAGGAAGGAAGGAAGGAAGGAAGGAAGGAAGGAAGGAAGGAAGGAAGGAAGGAAGGAAGGAAGGAAGGAAGGAAGGAAGGAAGGAAGGAAGGAAGGAAGGAAGGAAGGAAGGAAGGAAGGAAGGAAGGAAGGAAGGAAGGAAGGAAGGAAGGAAGGAAGGAAGGAAGTGGCGGAAGGAAGGAAGTGGCAGAAGGAAGGAAGTGGCGGAAGTGGCGGAAGTGGTGGAAGGAAGTGGCGGAAGGAAGTGGCGGAAGGAAGTGGCGGAAGGAAGGAAGGAAGGAAGGAAGGAAGGAAGGAAGGAAGGAAGGAAGGAAGGAAGGAAGGAAGGAAGGAAGGAAGGAAGGAAGGAAGGAAGGAAGGAAGGAAGGA